>ML675623.1:3611515-3644286 GCA_007922155.1 Mesoclemmys tuberculata | reverse complement strand
CTCCATATACTTATCAAGCTTAGTCTTAAAGCCAGATAAGTCAGATAAGAATAACAGGAGAGAAGCAGCACAGAATGGGAGGATGAACACAGAGTAGTCACGAAGTCACAAATTCTAATCCTGCCCCTGCTGCCACTGACTCTTAAGGCAAGTTACTTCAGCTGTGTTTATTCCAGCAACTCCAATCGTAAAATGTATTCACTACCTAACATGCGTGTTGCGAGGTTTGTACTGCGCTATTAACATGTAAAATACTAAGGAAGTCCCAGCTCCCCCAATAAGTAAGTGCGGACAACACACTGTCCCAGAAATGATACTGATTTGCTGCTATTTCTTGTACAGTAGTTCAGAGAACACTTTTAGAAGATATCCATTTGTCCATACATTCTCCCTCGCTGATGGATGCTATGTCCCATTTCCAGAATGCATGCAGGGAGATGGAGTTGGAGTGACTGACCTGGGCGATGTTTGCCTGGGAGGCCAGGCGGATCATGATGTCCAGCTTCTCCAGTTTGACATAGATGGGATCATTATACTTCACAAAGAACACCTTGATTTCTTGTTTCAGGATTTCAGGCCTGGGGAACACACACAACAGAATCACTCACACGTGAAAGTCAATGGCTTTACAAAGATGGCCTGATCTGTAGATGAACCTTCCCTTTTGCTGGGAATACAGTTGTATTAGCTTCTATCAGTGATTTATATACAAATACATTAGAACTGCATTTTGAATTAAAGTATCTTTTATTTCCAGCCTTCTGATCTTTTACACTGCTGAGTTCAAGCCACTTCACTCTACCTACACCCCCACCGGCCCTCCACCTGTGCATAAACACCCTCCCAACACATCGAGCCAACACAACCACATTCTCTCCTTCAATTCTTCCTTCATTGGCAAGACACCTATAGCAATATATTGCCACTTTCCCCAAGTACACAAACCATCCCCACACCCATTCCACCTTCTTCAGATCATCAAGAGATCACAATAATTGAACCTACTGATGCAGCTCAAGCATGGTGGAAGACACAACCCATGGCACATCAGAATATGGCCATCGTGCTTCCGCTGCAGCTAGGGTAGTGATTGTGCGCTACTAAGGGAGGGGGTTACATGGCCCTTAACTCAAGGGAACCAAATGTTGATCACCTTCTCTCGGTTCAGATTCTTTGCTTGACAGAGTGGAGGGAAAGATCTTCTTGTGTCTCTATAGCAGGGAGACGGGAGCAAGCGAATGCATGTCCCAAATCGCCTTCCCCAAGAAATCCTACTGGCTGAAGAAACAACAGCCGATCAGCTGTAAAAACAGTCAATGACTCCAGCCAACAACTGTGTGTTCAAGGATACAATGAACAGAACTAGTCAACCAGCTCCTCAGAGCCAGAATTAGAGCTGGGTCCTCAAAATTAGCACACCTGGACACACACGTAACTCAGCCAGAACCTCTTTTCCCACACCCAGTGAGAGCAGCACTCCGGCCTGTACCTTTTCTGCACAATTAAGTTGATGTTCCTCAGGGCAACATACTGAACTTCAGGCTCTCCGGACAGCAGCGTGACGAGAGGAGGAGCAAGTTTCTTCAGCAGCATGTTGTAATAGTCAGAGTCCTTGGGTAAGAGCTCCAGGAACTTCATCAAGACTTTCACTGCTGAAAGCACCACGGCCGAGTTGGCATGAGACAGCCGGGGAGTCACCCGCTCACAGATGCTAGAGACAAAAAAAAGACTAAAATGGATTTTCAGATTATTTCTGAATTTTTCCCATCAGACCTCAGATGACTGTGGGTCCTAGCAGAAAAACAAGAGGGCCCAAGACCCCATGTAACCCCTTACAATAAAGTCAGCAACACCAAGCTTCATATAAGACAGTAGCTGCATTTATAGCCCATCCAGTTCCACACCCTTCCTTTTAAAGAATTAAAATATGAAGAGTGAGCAGGGCACATTCAGAACTGTTCAACAGGCAGCCCTAATCGTGTGAAGCTAGGACAACACAGGCCGGGTGCTTGGAGATCTCTGTAGGCTCCTAGAGCTGCTTAAGAATCTGCTTCTTTCTGACATAAGACAAGGAAATCTTAGAACATCAAGGCTGAGGGGGAAATTCAGTAAAACAGCCTAGAGATATTCTTTTAAAAAGGGGATTATCTGTTCTGCCTCAAAAATACAGGCACTGAAAAAACTCAGCAAATTAAAAGAGACTTGCATAGGATTTTAAATACATTGGGTGTGTGCCCTTTTAACTTTTTTATGAAGGAAACAGAAAGCCAGAAGGTTATTAAAAAAAAAAAAAACACGGTGCTTTTTTCTGCTTGTTTCCCCTCCTAATATGTGGGATGTAGACATTGGTCTCTCCTGGCTTTGGTGGAGGATCAGGGAAGGTCTAAAAGACGTTTGTTAGGACCTCTTAACATCTTAACCAAAGGGCGATGGAGATGAATTTAACACAAGCTCTTCAATGTCAGTCATTGATGTTAAAGAGGTAGTAACAAAAACAGGGACAGAAAACCCTACCCCATTTCATTCCTCAACTTTATCTCCTGTCCTGTGATGCCGTAATTTAGACTAGTTTTCTTAGCACCATAGAATCTTCCCATCTAGACAGAAGCAGAAATAATGCGAAAAAACAAGCTGTTTAATAGAAACAAAACAAAACTCTTCCAGGCTCTTTACATTTTTCTATTTCTCCTTTAAGAGGTGTAGTGCTACCCGCTTCTGTGTTGTGCTAAGTGCATGTGCCAACTGCCATAAGAGCATTGGTCTTGACTGATCCATCCCATGGATTACTTTGAAGAATTAAAGCCCTTTAAGGAAAACACGGAGAGCAAGACACTAATGATGTTCTTTCTGATGGGAGAGGTGGGGTTTGTGGATCTTGGTAGCAGTTCCCAGTGGATTCTCAACAGGCAACACTTGTGTGAAATACCTGGAATACCAAAGTCTCATGGCTTTTACAGCGTTTTATTTGAAGCATATTTCTGCTATTTGAAGCCTGTATCGCAGCCTGTTACATCAAGCTCCCCCAAGAGGTGATGGGACACCCTAGTGAATTCATGAGCCCTTTACCGCAGAATGGTCACTAGCTACACAGGAAGACGGTGAGCCAGTGCATGTACCTCTGAGCCTCGCGGTCATCCTTGGGGTTATAGTTAGACAGACAGTCCAGAATGAAGATCTGGCCCCATTCAGTGCATTCGTTCAGGGCCGTCAGCAGCTTGTTAATGTTCTGAGGGTTTAGATCCAGCAAGTTACTGTTGGGGTGAGACTCGCTGATCTCAGACAAGGCAGCCACCGCGTTAGCAACCACCTAGGAGAGAAAGAGAAAGGGAGATGCATTCATCATTAGTGCATCACTGAGGACTTGGGGGATTAAGTTGGCTTAGCCCGTTACGCAGCTGGGATGTGTTTGAGACTCTGCCTCGATATCACGCCCTACGATGAGGTGCGATCACCAAACCCTTCCAAGACTCGTGTGAATCTGACAGTGCAGTGGCAGCTCATGGAAGACCCAAAGTTTCAGTGTCATCTCGCAATTTGCTCTTCATGGGCTGACCAAAGTTAGAGTATCTCCTAAAATGCTCTGGGAATCTTAGGAAGGAAAAAGGGGAGGAAACAACTGCCCTGCTCTTAGAAGACCACTGCCGATAAAGCAGGGGACCACAAAGCGGCCACAGCAGAGCAGACAGTGCAGAGTGCATAATATTCACCAGGGATCCTACTTTTCTGTGATAAAAACCCGCAAAATTCTCCAATAAAACCCCCCACAAAAATCTGCATTTTCCGTGGTTAAAACGAAATGCTGATTTTCGTTTTCCTAGCCACAATACAAATAGGGATCAGTTGAACACAATGTTTTATTGATCTACAGTCGAACCACATTTATCTGAGCTTCCATTATCCAGCTCGCTGTCTTAATCAAACCACCAGCCACCTGGGACTGACAGCAGCTGGGGCTCAGACAATCGACCCCGGCCACTGGTGGTTTGGTTGATATGGGGAGCCGGATAATGGAGGCTCGGATACATGGGGTTCCACTGCATGTTTTTATTTTTTCACAAAATGTAAAACCTAAACATTCTCTGTAAAAATGCAAATTCCATGTTTTTCTGTGGCAAATGGATTTCTAGGATCCCTCGTGTTCACTAAGGAAAACAGGACAGAGGATATTTACAAAGACAGTGAGGGAGAGAGAAGCTAAAGGCATGGCCAATCAGTGCTGCCCAAAGGAACGCGGCCTTTCCTACCAACTCTGCCTTCTACAATACCATTTCTTGGCACACAGCCAAGAAAGGTGGCCGCGCACAGCACAGCAGTGGCACGGGTCAAGTGGGCAAAATATCCCCGCTAGCTGCAGGACTGAAATATCTATTCAAAGTGACAGGATCTTCATGGACAGGACCTTCACTAACTTAAGCCCAGCCTACCTCACTTCTAAATGAGAAGAGACTTAACTCTGTTCTTTGTTGAGCGGAGTCCTCGACGTGACAAAGCCACCAATTTCCCTAGGAGCTCTGGAAGCGATATACATGAAATTTATTTTGCCCTCAAGCCAGCTCCCTAAGCCCCAGTTTGAGATGTCTGGATGGCACTAGAACGTCTGAAGAACCTTCTTCCTATGTGAAAAGCACTAAATAAGAAATGCAAAATCTCTCTCTCTTGTTCTGTGAGGATCTGCCAAGCAACTCAATGAGGCAACTCAATTCCTTTCCTTAAAGGAATTCGAGGGGGAGGTGGAGGTGAAGCGGGAGGGTAGGATGCTCCACAGAATGAGCAATCAGATTACTTTGTTATCTAAGGCTAATTGGAAATTATTAAACCAAGTGTGTAATGCAGCTAATGAAGCGTAATGTTCTGCTGCTTAAAACAGGAATCTTCCACTTATTGGCCCATTAAAAGGAGAGGAAAAAACTGAGAAAAGCAGGTGAAGAGATTAAGCAGCTCCGGAGAGCAAAGCAACCAATGCTCCTCAAGGAGGCAGTCTTACAGCCCCCCTCTAACCCAGATGTACAGCCTCTTCCCACGAAGGGTAGGGGGCACCTGGTAGGTCACAGGATGGAGATTGCTGCTGGCATCTTAAAGTTGCACAGGGGGCATATACAGTACGTTTGTTTCATTACAGAGACCCCCCCAGCTGGATACATATCGGAAAGATCATTCCTACAGCCACCGATGATGGATGCAATCTGACTTTTCAGTTGGGAGATGGGTGACGCAGCCTTTAAGTATCAGAGCAACATGGTTGCAGCAAAAAATCCACACGACGCTAGCGTGCCATTAGCACCAACGCACCATGCTGACAGTAGCGTTCGGGTTTTCTGCTCGTGCTCAGTCATACCCCTTCCTACAGTAACACCCCACCTTAACATTGCAATTTGCCTCCTGTGAAACAGTTTAGGAAACGTTTAAGTTAAATGGTGCAAGTGGCCAAACCAGATAGCTCAGATTAGGGCCATAGGGTCCTTCACCCAGTTTATTTATGTGATAGGCACATATGATCCCTATGTAAATGCCAAATACTGTCCCTGCTTGGCGACTGGAACAGGCACTGTCTCTGGTCTAAGCACAGGAGTGAAAACTGGTAGCTCCCCAGTTCCAACCTTAAAAATGACTTACATTCCCTCTGAAGCTCCGGGGAAGTCATCCTCCTCCACTTCCATTTCCCCTTCATTGGTATGGTGCTTTAACATCTGACGTGCTTGGGAGGTTAAGTGCTATACAAGTGAACGGTATTTAATCCAGTCCTGAAAATTGCTTTCCACTTTCTAAAAACCATTACAAATCCTCTAACTTGTTTTTTGTGGCAGTGGGACGGGTTTTGGGGTGGAGAAGGTGGGGGAGAGAAGGAAGAAGTGTTAGATTTCAGCACGCATGCTGGAGCACACTTATTTTTAAAAGTGTTTTCCATTCACTCCAGGCAGCACTAGCACATTGCTTTCTGCCAGACTGCCTCGCTTTGGGGAACGAGGAGGCTTTGGCAGCCTGATGAGAAGCAAGATTCACTCAATAGCTTTAAACTCGGATTGATAAAAAGCTCTTCGTAGGCTGCAGAGAAACTATCTGGGGATGCACACATTGACCTCAACACTGTGAACTGTTTGCTTCTCTGATGTGGCTACAAGCACATTATGCAGGGAACACAGAGCTTTGCTAGAAACCTAGCATAGCCTGCCATAAGACTCCCTCTTTAGTGCTTTCATTTCATCCCCCCCTCAACCCCCTTGCAATAAAGAATCTCCAGTCCTACTCATTCAAGTATTCATCAACTCCTACCAGGGGTTGTTTCAGCACTTTCCCAAAGAGGCACATTGAAATTTCCCCTGCAGTTGCTCTCTCTGGCACCACTCAGTGGCAAAAAGTTTATTACAGTCCTCACACAAGCATGTTACCATTTAAAACAGAGGCACAGGCACTGTCCAAACCTCACAACCCAACAAAGCTAGGTCTGGGCAGCCATACAGAAAATACTGTGTCCGGGGGGGGGGGAGCGGGAGAGGAGGAGGAGGAGGAGGAGGAGAAGGAGAGGAGGAGGGAGCCCAGAAAAACTGAAGGAAAGCTCCCAGTTTCTGACGGGTGCACACTTCGGGTATATCTAGCAAACAGAACCTGAAAAAAGGCCATTCTGTTCTAAAACATAAAGGCCAGATACCCATCAGCAGATAAACCACCTCACCGCTTCAGAGTCAGATTGATATTAGAGATCCTGCAATGATCTATTCAGCTAAACAGTCCAACACCTAGGAAATTAGAAGTGTACTGGTAGCAGGTGTTCAATTATTGCTCAGTAACTGGAAGGAGACCGGCCTACGATGTCTGCACAGTTGAATTTTGGCAGCTAACCTTTATAAATATGCAGTGTCTGCTATGATCCATGCTCCCCAACCAAACACACCTGTTTAGAGCCAATGTGGTCTCCGATTTGCATTTTTAAGTGAAAGGCAACACAAAGAAGTAGCTGGTTTCTCAGCTTCTTGTGCATTCTGAATTAAATACATCATGATCTAAACACTCCTGCTTGCTCAGGAAACGTACTACCACCATCACTCATCTGGGCTTGTTATCTAAATGATACAAGGTGCAGGAATGGCTAGATTGCTTGATAAAAGCATATGATTTGTGTACAGCACTCTGAGGCTATGTGGCAACAGGTGCAATAGGAGAAATGTAAGATAGTGTTGTGATATAGAGCCCACATCTGAGTGCTCACAGCTGCTGTCCAGTTTCCTGGTAAGAAATTGTTTCTTTAGCTTTGAGCATGACTAGTACCATTGGGGGGAAAGCACTACAGAAACTAAAGAGATCCACACACACACCCTCCCCCACAGATTATTTGTCTTGCTCAATCACTATGAGCTGATTTGGGAGCTTGACAGATAGAAAACAGCAAAGAATGAATTCGCTCTCATCAGCAAAGGCCTCTATATTCTCCATGCCTCAGGGAGTTTCCCTTGGTTTTCCCATAATGACAATTCTTTAAGTTCCATCTTCATCTAGCAATCCCTTGGGCCTCAGCTACTTAGAACTCATTGGACAGCTCTCCTTCAGCCCAAATGGGACAAAGAGTGAACTGCACGCTGCTAGCCTCATTGCAAAGACATGACCAAACATAATTGCCCGCCAAGACATTTGTCACTGGAAAGAACAAAACGTGCAGCACAGAACATCCTTCCTTAGCCTCTTGGTGCAGAATTGGTCAGAAATCCCCAAAGCTGTATAAGATTGTCCCACTATCTGTATCAGTTAGTGAAGTGCCAAAACTCAAATACAGTAGAAAAGTATTTGGCCATTTTCGCATTAGTTCAGTGAGGCGTAATTTCTGCCTGGACACAGGTGGGCACTGGAAGCTTGGGGCAGCACCGCCGAGTGCAGATAGGGTAGGAATCCAGCAACAACACGCCTTGCTGGTACGTGCAATGGACTTCGGGGTCTAAGGAAAAGGAGTTCTTCATTCTTCACGTCACACACCAACCCAGCAAGCAGCCGAGGAATATTAACCAGTGTCCTCTGTAGAAGCAGCATGGCCCATATCTGGCCCAGGATTTAGTTGCTTGGGGACACCAAAGTGAGGAACAACTCTTGCAATAAACAAGCTGGGGGGAGGAGGGAGAATCCTTAGCCTCAGGTGGCCAGGAGGCACAACAAAGTGTCATCAAAGTGAGAGGCAAACCAGCTGCAGAGACATTTAACTCAGCTCGCTGCAATCTGCCAGTGGCACTGTCCAAGAGTCTTTACATTCTAGTGCCAGCAGGTGGGCAGGGAGGAGAAATCCCCAACTCCACTAGGAAACGGAGCTCATTTCTAAGGAAGTTCTTACATGGCACAGAAAACCAGACGCTGGGCAACTGGCAGCAAAAAGTCCCAAGATGGGAATCAGCTTCTGCCTTTGGAAAACAAGCCACCCTGCTCTTACATGGCATGTTTTATCTGTAGATTTCACAGCACTTCATAAAAGCCGCTATCATTCCCATTTTAAAGATGGGGAAACTAAGGGAAAGGAGGTGACGTGACTTGCCCACGGTCACCCAGCAGGCCAGTGGCAGAGACAGGAACGGAAGCCAGGGCCTGAGTCCAGAGCTCTCTCTACAAGGAAGAAAAGCACTGTATAGCCAAGCATTATTTTCGTATAGAATTAGATCAAAATCTGCATTTTTTACATGTAAACAAATCCACAACATCATTTACCATCCAGAGCCCTGGAGTGCTGCAGAAGAGATACCCAGACAAAGAACGCAATCACTTTCCCCACAGGTCCACTTGACTTGGCTGCTCAGGGGTGCTCTCAACAGGGACAACCCATCACAAATCTTTTTCCAATTCCTATCCCTAACTCCTACCCTGTAAGTTCCCTCAAAAACATGCAACGAATTCATACCATAAAAGGCAGATGCTTGCTTGCCTGCCAAGTGTTTATGAGCAAGAAAAGCTCTCTCCTCTGCTGCATGAGGAAAGGTTCAGATTGTACACATATAGGATGGGGTCTAAATTAGCTGTTACCTCTCAAGAAAGAGATCTTGGAGTCAGCGTGGATAGTTCTCTGAAAACATTCACTCAATGGGCAGCCCCAATTAAAAAAAGCTAACAGAACGTTGGGAATCATTAGGAAAGGGATAGAGAATAAGACAGAAAATATCACATTGCCTCTTTATAAATCCAAAGTATGCCCACATCTTGAATAGTGCATGCAGAGGTGATTGCCCCATCTCAAAAAAGATACATTGGAATTGGAAAAAGTACAGAAAAGGGCAACAAAAACTATTAGGGGTATGGAACAGCTTCTGTATGAGAGATTAGTCAGACTGGGACTTTTCAGCTTGGAAAAGAGACGAGTGTTGTCAGTTCTTAATTGTCAGTGTAGGCTGTGCGCGTGTGTCCCGGTGTAGGTGCTGTCCCAGCTCCGTGGAGGTAACCGCGTTGGCACTCATGACCGAATGAATTGACACAGCCATGGATTTGCTGAGGAACGAAGGCACCCGAGCCAGGTGTATTGCAGATGCAGCACAACGAGAAGTGACCTATGGAGTATTTACGGGTACACTTCAAATACGAGTGCTCTGTTACTCGGCCCAACTTAACGGCAGGACTTTACGTTATCCCCTAGGCATCTCCAACATCGTTCCCTCCGACACCCTCTTTTATGCCGTTACCGACAATTTTGTTCTGTCCCTTTGACATACGTAGTTGCCACCCTCTTGACGTAGGCCCTCTTGCCACCCCTCACCTTGCACTGGATGGTTCGGGCAAAACATTTCTATTTATCATTTTAGAAGACATTTCTATCCATCATAGTGTCATTTCAGGTCAGGTTGCCCTTGTCATCTCTTTGGTCCTAGCACCATCTATCTCTGATATATATTTTTAGATATTAGCAATGTTTGGAAATATCTGTGTTGCAATATCAGCTGTTCTTGCCAGTTTCAGTGAGGTCCTCAGTTCACAGCCTGACTCCTGTTTCCTTGGCTTTATAACAGACTTGACCAATCTTTCTGTTTAGGCTTTATGCCTTAGCCTGTCATGCTAGTTTTCAGACCTCATGCTCTTTCTACTACATACTTTTTCTTTTCAGGGGCAGGCCGCTTATCCATCATCCCAGAAAAGCATAATGCATGGACTAAAGATAACCCAGGGGGCTAAACATTGTTATGTGCGCATCCTTTTGTTACCATCCACACACTCCTGCCCCATCTGTCCCTTAGTTTGCACATTCCCTCTATGTCTGATGGACAGACTTTCATTTTCCAATTATTTTTAGTCCCTGATGATGGGCCTGGGAACATTAGCTCTGAGCCCATTTATTTGGTGGGGTTCAGTAGTCCATTCTGCTGTGGTAATGCTGAGAATTTGTTTTGTAGGTATTAGAATATATAACCATAGTGAATATATTAATGGATTAAGATAAGCATAATGAGATATATATAATTATAATGGATATGATATATGAAGATGTATAATATATGTGATAAGGTAGGATTACGAATCCTATTGCATCTGGTGTTGGAGGGTTTATATGGCAGTACTGATAGTGAGTCCCATATCTCTTTCCATATAATACTGGAGGTTGGCTCTCTGTGTTTGATGTCGCATGTAGCAAGCAGCACATGCCTAATAGAGTAATTACTGTTAAACCTTGTATTGCCATTAGTAATACATGGAGCATTTTGACTATTGGGTGCAGGGTAATATCCTCTGGGATTGCCCACCAAGGAGTTTCCATTTCCTTTTGTATACTGTCTGTCTCATCCATTTGTTGCTGAATGAAACTCGCTATGGGTATTAAAGCTTCCTTGTTTTTTGCCACCAAGTCATGTATATATTTCCAGGAGGAGTCACAATTTCAGAGATGGCATTCACACTACTGGTGGACCAAAAGGCATGCAAACCTTGGGCAATGAGATACGTATTATCCGTAGTAATCGCATGTTGGTCCAACAATAGGCTACTGATACCTCCTTCTGTTTTAACCGCCTTTCCTATTCCATTCACAATACTCTTTATTTTCAAATTAAGATTCTCAATATCTGCTGAATTCCATACAGACATGCCAAGATCTGAGTCATCCCAATCCAATAGGAGAGAGCTGGGTTAAAGACCCTCCTTGCATTCACTCCAGGAGATCATCCAACAAGATCAAATGTATCTGTTCTAGTTCTGACCTTAGCAGAGAGAATAACCACTGGGGTACCTGAGGTAGCAGGAGAGAGAATGGGAAACCACGAAGACAGTCCATTTTAAATAGGTTTGTAACTTAACTGAGGAGTGGAGGAAACCCTGGGCTGCGTGTGGGTTGCTAATTTATAAATATGACGGGCGTCTCAGCCCCAACCACCTCTGATTGTCAGAGATGGATACAACTGAACACACTGTCCTCCTAGTGCATGCCATTAACGCTACAGGGGAGCAACAAACACAATGAAGAGTGTAAGCCTATGTTCTGCAGTTTGGTGTGTTTATAGTTTGTCATCTGGGCTGATCCACTGGGCAGTTTTTTCCTCTTGTTAAAGAGTAATTTGTAAATGGTGTTAACACGATAAATTGCCCAGATAGCACACTGTGTGGAAACAGTCCCATCAAAGTTTTCAACCAAACCTCATTTTGCTCCAGTTCTTCTGAAGGACATTCACACTCAGGGAGACATGAACCGACTCCAGCTGGCTGGAGCAATACAAGTCCACCAGGACAACTAGACTGTGTGTCTGCTCGATGGACTTTATCGCCCAGCCCCAGACTTCGGTGCAGAGCTGCTTCCTCTTTGTGCTGCAAAAGATTCTGTTCCTCCAAAAATGGGACAAACGAGCCTCTCCAATAAAATTGGGAAATGGCGATTTAGCAAGAGCATTTAGTTTTACCACTACTATTTATACTGACCAGAACATGGGAGTTTCTGAATTACTAGCACAGCTCCTGAATTCCTTTATCTCTAGGGAACCTGCATTCATAGGCGGTGAAATGAAGCTGAGACTAGCAATAAAGTAGGTGGTCTGGGAGGAGGAAACACACACACACCCCCGACAGCTTCCTCCTGTCAGCTGAACTGTCATACGCCAACCCCATCCTGTACCCAGACTTCTCTCCCTCACCACACATATATTTGGATTTTACAATCTTGCCATTAGGCACGACCATTCAGCCTTTGTACTGCATCAGCACTGGCCGTTCCTGTTTGCTATAAGCAAAACCATTTGTTATTCAGGGATGTATAGAAACTAGCAAAAAGAATCTAGGCGCTAGCACTGACTTCTCCTCCTCCTACTCCCAGATCTTCTGACTTCAGGGACTCAGGAAGTTACTACCTCTTAGTCCCCTGAACCATGCAGAGAACCAATACAACTTGGAGCATGAGGTGGATTCTTTTCCTTCATGTGCATCAACACTGAAAATCCACTGACGACAATGGGGTGACTTGGGTGCAAATAAGATTCTGAAGATCATAGGCTTTCAGAGATGTCACTAAGGCCATAGATTGAAGATGGCTGGGTTTCAAAGGGATTGCTGACAGCCTAATGGTGCACTTTGGAAAAATTCAGCTTGCGACTCAGAACCCAGGTTGAGCTTGCAGAACCTGCAGAAAAACATTTCCCTTGTAAACTCACCCAATAAAGTATGAAAATGAGACAAACATGGAACTCTCGTATGCTATTTTTAGTCACTCTACAGAACAGAACCCCATTTTAATTGGAGAAGCTCATTAAGGCTTAGTAAAGACTAAAGAGATGTTTTTAGTATTGAACACTTGTTCAATCTCGCAACATAAGGGCATGAAGTAAAGGGAGGAGATACTAACTCCGCACAAATCAAATTGAGGGAAGATGTCTACAATGGATATCTTGTTGTGCTTTTCCTTTAATGTTTGTATTGCTGAAAAGAACCAACTAGCTCAGTGTTATGAACCCGAAGAAAACCAGCTACAGAACAGATGGAGACCCTGTTTCACTTTAGTACAGTGCTACCACCTTGTGGTTTAGCTATTAATTGCCAAGCCAGAGACAAAAGCCAGAAACCAAGCTGTTGTGCAGATGGAAATACTGAAAAGGCTCGTAATCAGCCACTTTCTTTGCATACAATTCAAAACCTAAGAAGAAAATTCAGTACCAACATCCTGTGCATACCAAGGAGTTCACTAGAGGCACATCATCCTGGGCTGTAATGAAAATGAATAGGTAAACTTTTTAAAATATATATTCCTTGAAATCTAAACTAGTAGCTATTACAAGTGTTCAAAGAACCTCATAATCAGAGGCTGGCTGGCTCAGCTACCTACTGCTGTGGCTTTGTTAACAACGTCAGCATCTCTTGTGAAGAGTAGCTATCAAGCCCAGCGATCTGCCATATCAGGAAGTAGCACAATTTCACCGAAGGAAGTAAATGCGGTATTCTAAATGAAAATTCTGCTTCAGTAAAATGAGGTGACTGGAACAGATGACACGCCTTTCCTGAGCTGAGCTGGCTCAACGCCATCAGTGTAGGAACAGGATCCAGAAGACTGAGAGGGCTAGGGTAAGTATAATCTAAGCAAGCAGCTCCCAGAGTTTCAGATTTATTCTAATCCTGGTTGTGCTAAGCTTCACAAGAGGAAATTCGTGGCAAATAGGGAGTAAGGGCTGTTTTGTGTTGAGGGACAGGGCTGGGAGGAGACCTGGGGGCCATGCAGAACCCTGTGCAACAAACCTTAACTTCTCTCTGTGCCTACCTGTGAAATCAAAGTAAGCCCTTTGTTCCCTCAAAAGGGCAGAGTGTTCAAATTTCCTGTCCGAGCTCACAAATAAACTAAATAAGAGCAGGTGTTGCTCATCAGTCAAAACTGGAGCAAAACCAGCGCCTATTACTCAGGCCAACAGCACTCAGTTTCAAACCTGGTCAAAAGCATGTTGGACTTTACCTTGCAATGAACGAACAAAAGCTTGCAATGTTTAGATGCCCAGACTAAGGCATCAGAGGGGTTTGTACATGGGTGTGCGCAAAACCATACACGCATTTACGAACATGCCCACACTCCCCTTTGATGGGCAGCTACAATATATCATGCCCCCAAACACTTACAATCTCTAAATGCCCCACAAGGCTTCCATAAGGGAAAATATCTGCTTCTGACAAGGTCATCCTGCAATTTAAAGTCAATCATTATCATAACGAGGGGGATCTCAATTGGTAGAAACGTGGTCCATGTCCTGTCCCAATTATCAGACAATCAGCTGGCCAGATGGAGTTATTACTCTATGTGGCATCCAGTTGGCACGATTAACATTGGCCCATGTGGCTAGGAGGGGGGTGATTACAGATCCACAATAAAAAACCATCTCAATGGCTGTTTGTGTCATAGGGAGGAGGATTTTTTTTTTATTTTACCCCCCCATTCTACATCTCCTGAAAAAACTCATTAAAAAAAGAGAGGATTTTCTACTGGAAACTAAACATTCCATCCGCATAAAATGGCAGCTGCTTTATATTCCAGTGTCTCACCAAAAGAAAAGGAAAAGTCTTTGTCCTAATGAAAACATGAATGAGCTAAGATAAAGGTTTGCAGCCAGCTGGCTGCAGCATTGTACACAAGAGATAATAGTCTGCAGAGAGAGATGCCATTTTTAGCTTGCTGTTGTCTTTTCTTTAATTACAAATATATACTCGTTTAAATGAGAACTTCCAGTCAGGGCTCCTTTACAACTGGTTAAAGTATCAGAGCAAAGAGAAAAAGCTTGTTAGTAAATATTGGTTTGTACCCAAAAAGGAACTAATTTAACAAACAACTCCTGGCTATGAGCTTCGCTGCAACACACCCACTCAGTTTCACACTGCAGGAAGCAATGATGCGCTAGAGTTTTTGCATAGGAAACAGATGAATCTTCTAATCTGCATTAGATGGTTTATAAGTACCTACTTAGGGAACAAAATATTAATAATGGGTTTATCAATCTAGTAGACAAAGGTATACCATCATCTAATGGCTGGAATTTGAAGCTAGACAAATTCAGGTTGGAAATAAGATGAACATTTTTAACAGTGAGGGTAATTTATAGTTGGATCAATTTACCCAGGGTTGTGGTGGATTCTCCAACATTAACCAGTTTTAAATCAAGACTGGATATTTTTCTAATAGATCTACTCCAGGTCAAACAGGAGTTATTTCGAGGAAGCCCAAAGGTGTATGTTATACAGGTCAGACTAAATGGCGATCATGGTCCTTTCTGGCTTTAGAATCTATTAATTCAGATTCAGACAACTCCTGCATTTTTGGAGTAGAAAGATCGCCATGAAGAGGCATGAATTTCCAATGCTCCCATGGCCAGTCACAGGAGGTTGGAGAAATAATCTAACCGGTGTAAACGCAGTATTAATAAAAGGGTATAACCAAGGATAAATTCTCTATAAACCTGAATTATCTACAAAAGAGTCTCTGAGGGGAATAAAACTCATGCTGCCCACTCTTTGACTATGTCTACACTTGCTGTGAAATTTGGCGGTAGTCAACGGGTCTCCCATCGACTTCCTAACTTCTGCTTACTGCGGCATCTTCACTTTGCTGTGCCGACAGGAAATGCTCTCCCATCCATGCAACATTATTCTTCTTGGGAGGGGTGGATTAGCAGCGTTGATTTCAGGGTCAATTGAGCGGATCTCCACTTCCACTCAATTGATCCCGGTGAATCGATAAGGCAGAGCCGACTGTGCCACCATGAGTATAGACATAGCTTTAGAAGACAAGCATGTACAAAGCCCGACTCAGTACATGAAATCCCCTGAAAACAATACACTTAAACACAATCCAAACACCTCCCTGCCAAAGCCTTGTAGGTCATTCATGGTGATCTGAAGTCGAATCATAAAATCACGGACTCATAGAACCACAGGGCTAGAAGGGACTGTAAGGGTCATCTAGTCTACTCCCCTGCCAAGAGGCAAAATCAATTCATTCTTGTGAATGAATCTCTCCCCTCCATTGCTGTCACTCTTCACACTCACATTCACTCTGCGGGTGAACCCTGAGTTAGGTCTAGCCAACAGTGCTGCATGAGTAAGGCAACTCAACCATTTCTATGTTGCTACCATCTAGTCACTGGTGAGCACAAGGGCTGGAGTGAGCTTCACCCACCCCCCAGGTTCTGCCATCCCAACATATCCTCCTTGTAATCAAGTTGGGTTATTCTGGGCACTGATGGATGGCAGGGAAGCTGTTTTCAAGAGGAGTCTTTGTGCTGGTTCAAGCATTTTATTCAAATGCCCCATTTCCTGATTGTCCTCTGGTGTTTTTCCTATTTTCATTTAATTCTGTCCCGCACTCAAGTTAAAATGCTTTAGAAACAGTTATGAGAAACGCTCATTTCAAGTCACTCTCAACAGCAGCAGGTCTGTTTACCAAAGTGGTTTCTTCATGTCAAAGTGGTGGCTGGGGCAGGGAAGGCAGGAAAAGGTGAAAGATCCGATCCTGTAAGCAGAACTAAATAGCACATTCTAGATGGAGCCTTGTGAACATCAACTACAAGAAAGTAGGAGTTCTCCTTATGCCTTGTAAAGGACAGAGCCAGTCACCATGGCAGGAACACGTCTCTAAGTAAACATCAATATTCATTGATGGATGAGAGGAGAGAACAAAATAAAACATATTTTGAAAGAGATCATCTAATATCAGAGTTGGCCTGTCCCCTAATCTTCTGGCCAGCAGACTTGCCACCGGGAAAGCCAGACTCCTCAGCTCTACTACCTCTAAAAGTCGTGAGGAAATCAGTAAGAACTTTTCATTCGCTACCAATGGCCCAGCAAGGGTCTGGTATTTTACCACCTGTCCTTGATTTTTCCATGGCTCTCGGGAAAGTGTGAACAACAGGTTGGCAGTACTCTGCATGATTCGATTTGCTCATAAAAGACCATATACAGCTGCCATATGGACGCTAGCTGTGCGAAATGACAGGCTTGAATGAAGTCAGTCAGACCGGCATTCCAAAGCAGCCGAGAGCAGGAACACCCTCATGCCATCTTACTTTCACATACATAAACCAGCAGAGATGCATCTTCTTGTTTCCTGCTAGAATTGCATTAAGAGAAAATCTGACTCGCTGGATGCCTGTAGTCCCTAGAAACAAAACTGAAGGAATGGCTTGTGTAACACCGTGGGATTTCTCAAGCTGTCACCCACCATCTTTATTCATAAATACTAGCCCGGGGTCCAGGTGTGGGAACAGACGCCTTTCAGCACCCCTGCTGCTAGACAGATTTACTGCATAATTTCCCCCTTCGGAGCTGACATGGATATATTAAGCTCTACCTCAGCGCTCCTGATAATTCACTTAACCTTATTAAACCAAGAGGATTGATTTTCTCCAGCCACTAATCTAGACACATTCACTAGCGCATAATAACTGAAGCCATCGATCCATCTACCCCTGGAACAGCTGGGGAATCTGTGAAAGGTAGTAGCAAGAGGCTGTCACTTGCACATCACTCTGGCACTCTGGAAATGGCACGCCTGGCCTTCTCATCGGAATAGGGAGCAATCCTGCGGTCAGTTTTTCCACCAGAAAAATCACAGCCTTTATGAGAGTCGAGCACCCTAAAACTTCAAAACATTGCTGTTAGAAACTCCTCCCCTTTCTCAAAGACAGTTTGTGAAAGCCACATATTGCCACTGGCTGCAGCCTTTTAGTTTCAAAACACAGCTTTAAAGGATAACAGAAAAGTAATCTGGAAGAGGTGGCTTAAGTGGGCTAAACATCAGTTCTGAAATGCCTAGAAAGATTGTATCTCCAGGGTTAAGTCAGGCTTGCTTCCTCCAGATACAGGCACAGTGCAGTGAAGGAAGGTTGATTTCCATGCAGTTCATTGCCTGTGAAGCTTTTCAAGGAGACCTTAAGAACTGAGTGCCAGGATCTTTAAAGGAACCTAAGGGAATCAAGCACCTAACTCCCACTGAAATTCAGTGAGCCGCTAACTCCCTTAGACTGCACTGGAAATCTCAGTGGCACATGCCAACTATTCCAGCAGCACTCAAGTTTTCGTAACTAATATCCAAGCAAAAATTTCCCTTGCTATTATTTTTGGGCCAAATATAATCTGATGAAAGCTGTCAGCAGAACATCAATACTCGCTGACAAAGACACTAGCAGAGTCAGAGAGAGACGATGACAAGTCTCTCCAAAGCCTGCTCTGAAACGTCTTAGTGCGTATGTTCTCGTTATATCTGGTGTTAAAACAAACGGCCGTGGTTTTCAGATAAAATACAATTTAAACCAATAAAGCAAAGTTGTGATACGGGACTATACGCACACTCAACCCTGTCTAGTTTACATGAAATTATAAAGCTGCTTGGGTAGCACTGCAAGTCACGCACATCCACAAAGGGTAGCAATGTTTTGTCCTTTTTTGAAATGACAATATAACTGAAAGACCCACACAAACAAGGGAAAACTATATGGGGAAATGGAGAAACTGGTACTGCACAAGGTGCTGTCAAATTCACAAAGCAAACAACAGGAAACAAAACAGAATTGTTTTTCCTCTAATCTTTTTTTCAGTTACAGCAATCTTAGGTGTTACTTGTGGCTACAGTAGGCAAACATAACGGAGACGGAGGTGCAATTTTTAAGCTGATGTGCTCCTTTAATTTCAAAAGGCAGGAACAACTGAGGGACAAGGAATATTTAAGCATGTTCCAATTCTGACTGGACATAAAATTTACTGGTGATCCCTATGGTACAGGCTTCCCTTTCCCTAAATATCCAACTAGCCTGAAGAAGGATTACCTGCTTGACCACTGTTGGCCTCTATATAGGACTCCACTGCCTTTAAATGCCCCTCATTCAGCTTTATAGTTTATTATCTGGTGGGTTTTTTTAAATTTAATGCCCATGTTTTAACTATTAAATTCAAAAGCAAGTGCTGAAACCCGTAGCTCCTCCTAGGATTAGAGAGAATTCTTCACTCTGCTTAAAGCAATTGAGGTTAAGTGATTTGGACAGGCCTAGGGCAAGAGTTCAGTGCCACACAAATAAAATCTCTCTCCTGACTGGTGGATATCGGCACCCGCTCAGCAAAGGTACAGGCCCCAAACCACTCAGATGGTGATTGCGTCTGAAATCAATAAAGCTTGAGAATCCCGAAGTCTCTTCTTGCACATTGTGTCACACAGAGCAATCAGGGACGTGGTACTGTATAAGCTTGATGGTACATTTTTTACTTTTATGGAAATATAAGGAATACACAAGATTTGAACCCGGAGCCGTTAGCACCCATCAATGGGCAACAGAATGGGACAGAACTCCCACCCAAAACAGCAATAAACAAGCCCAGATCACTCAGAAAGGGGTTCAAATCACCTAAGCTAAGCACCTTCATAAAGAGTAGAGGAAACTCTAGGGGCTCCCTTTTCCCCAGACAAATAAAATTCCTACACCTGTGGTGTTGCTGTCATGGAAATCTTGCTTCTCTTTGCCCCATATGCAGTACGCACAGACAGAAAGAAATCTCACTGCATCTCACTGGCACCTGTGACTGCACTGCCTCTGAATTTACTTAAAAGCCTGCGTTTGTTTTCTTTTAGTACAGACATCCCCACGAAGGTGCTCAATACCAGAGGGGTAGCCGTGTTAGTCTGTATAAAGCATCTGACGAAGCTGCAGCCCACGAAAGCTTATGCCTGCAGAAATCTGTTAGTCTTTAAAGTGCTACGAGACTCTCGGTGTTTCTGTCTGGGATGGAAAATCTACTCCCCTCCTTCCCCACCTTTTGATATTAAAAACAAGGAATAACTCAGTGACGGGGCTGGGTGTGCTCAGAGACCGCTTGCAGCCTTCCCAGCAGCAATGCATCAGGCAGTGCCATTCTTATGGCTGAGGAGAGCCAGACGTGACTCATTTAGGAGTCAGTGAGTACAGCCCTGACTTGGCTGGAAGGGGCACTGATCCTCCGGTGCTCCACTCTTTGCAGGGACCGAGCACCTTCCGCCCCGGCATTCCAGCTCAGAGGCCAAGTTTTGATTTCCCCCTCACACACTTGACTGACTGGATGGCTGGGGATAACTGTGTAACAGTTAAATGACATCTGGTGCCAGTGAAGAGTTTTTGGTGGTTTACTGAGAAAGAGAGCATGTATTCTAGTTCAACTTCCCTGCACCACTCTTCCAAACAATATCGTCAGCGAGCATGGAAACACCAACCAGCTGGCAGAGCTCAGATGGTACTATCCGATGTATCTTTCTCAGCGGTCAACCTTTGAATTAAACCTGCTAATAGTGGCATTGAAGGGAAGATCGGGTGTCAGCAGAGATCATGGCTGAACACTTCTGGTATTGCCAACAAAACCCGCTACCTCCGAAAAAAACAGGAGATGCCTTTAGAGACGAGAGTGGCAGCATTTCACCATCTGCCTATTAGGGCTGGGCAATTACAGAATGAGATTGAATTTCACCATTATCGAATTTATCTTTGTTCATTATCTGAGACAGGAGAACTGGGCATGGGAGTCATTCTCGAGTCTCTGCCAGGGAGAAAGAATCAAGAGATAGCTGACTCACTGGCTGATCTAAATGCCAGTCCTACTGAGGCACCAGATACTATTTCATAACCACCACAGTGGAAAGGGTGATTGGGCAAGCCAGAACGCTGATCAATATTTCTTTTCAAATCAGTAAATCTATTAAAGAAAAATATTGCAAGAAGCTTCCAACTCTGCCTTGACTCCCATCACGCACAAGTGCTGATTCAGAGCAAAACAGTATTTTCCCTGCCATGCACCCTTCAAAACCTCAAACAAACAAGTTGACATACCTTTTACTCCAGCATAGCTCTTTAATACAGCATTTTTCTAAGTTGCTTTGGAAGCGGAGGAGGATGTACACACCAAGAAAAGGTATGACAAACAGAAATGTTATTTCTATAAAGATTTGCAGTGAAAGATTCATGTGGAGGAGAAATCTACGAAGACACAGAGAATGCGAGTGTGCTGAAGGAACGTGTCCCTCCCCACTCTTTGACTGGGGAACGTTCAGCCCCTCGTAAACACATCCATAAGGAAGTGGGACATGGAGTGCATTTAGGGACTCTTAGGGCTCCTGATTATGTGTGTAGTAGAAAGTAAAAGCCTGAAACATAAGGCCAGGTAGAAGGCCTGACCTACAATAGTAGTCAAACCCTGCTCTTATAAGCCTCAACTAAAATAGCAGTCAAGCCCTGCTGTTAACAGAAGTCAGGCTGTGAGCCTATGTGCAAGTTCACAGAACCCGGCAAGAATAGAGCTGGTATTGCAAAAATACACGTTCCTAAAAAAAAAGTGCTAGTTACAGAATACTTAGCAAGCACATTCCAGAAAGCTGGTTGTCAGAGCCTCCCAACACCAGGAATGGTACAAGCTCACTCCTCACAAGTAACGAGATCACACTGACCACTCTCTTAGGTGAGAATGACAGTGTAATAAATAAAAATGTTATAATAAAATAATAGATAAAAATGTTTTAATGGGACCATCCTGTGCAAGGTAAAGGGTGGTATCTTACCATGTCAAAGGGTGGCAACTACACATGTCAGAAGAGCAACACACAATTTGTTTGTATCAGTGTATAAAAAGGAGTCTCTTAAAGGAAGCATTTTTGTCTGGCTGTATAAGGAACGAAAAGTCCTGCCGTTTACTGAGCCAGTCCACTGTCACGGGCATACATGTATTAAGTGTACTTGTAACATGGACAGGGCGCTTTTTACCATGCTTCATCAGCAATAAACCTGGCCTGGTGCTTTGGTTACTAAAACAAATCTCTGGTCTTACTGAGTAATCCAGTCGTGATTTGCTGTATTGGATACCTGCACAAACCTGGAACAGCATACGCTCGGGAAGAACACACAGGCAGCCAACAATTAAGAACAAAATATCCTGCTACAAATCAGAAGGGAGTGCATTTGAGGGACAGATACATTACCATTGGATTGGAGTCTGCAATCAGGTCACGAAGGGAATCCAGGAATCCCTGATCCTCCACCATTTGGGCATTGATGTCATGCAGTTTCGCCACACAGACGGCTGCTGTCTTCCGCACATAAGGGTCTTCATCCTTCAGACACTTCCGGAGTGGCTCGCACAAATACTCGGTGATCTTATCCACGCGGATGCATCCCATCGTACGGACTGCAAGAGCACGGATCAGCGGATTTGGATCTTCACAGTCCTGCAACAGCAACAGATGGGTTTGTAACGCAAGCCCCTGATGGTTTGTCACCAATGCTGCTGAAAGCGGGGCTCAGGATGTTTTGTTCTTACTCTGTCTAGACAATGGACCCTCCAACCAGAGAAAAGCAATTTTCTGGTCCAAAACAAAAGGTTGGGAAAGCTTCCTGATTCTGAAAACATTCTGTACTGGTTCTCAATGGTTTCTAGTCCTGGCAGCTTGCAGATAATGAAGTCATTCTCAATCCCATTTGTTTTTGCCCACCCAAAACTTCAGCTGACGTGATCTGAGCAGCCAATCAGATGTGAAAGCTGGGAATTCTTAGAAAACAGAGGCTTCTAACCCTGGTGGTTTGAGGTAGTGATGCTAAAATTGTGTGAGAATTCAAGTGGGTGAAAGATGGTAATTAACATAACAGGACTTACATCAAAGGCCAATTTCTCATAGACCTCCAGAACTACATACAAAAGTCCTACATAATGTCAGCATGCAACTGGGGTTCACATGCTTGGTAGTTTGCAATGCATCAGACCTTAGCTATCATAGGCCTCTCAGCCTAACAGTGCTTGTGTGTGTGAGAGGTGGGTGGGATGCAAAACTTGACATACCAGGTCTCACATCTCAAGACCAATGTAACTTTAACCCCTGACTTTAGAAGTTCAGCCTCTGTTTCTGCAAATTGCCAGCATATCAGACAATTCACCTATATTGTTAACATTAAGTGCTTCAAAATTCAGCAGACAGAAGAGCTGAGCAGAAAAGCCCACAACAAACATAAGGCTTTAATCTCTTATGATGAAGACACCTGAAAGGGACTGATTTCCAGATGTACACATAGAAGTGATTCTCTTACAAATGTGTTCAACTCCTGGAAGTCAGGAGCAGTTACTGAAATGCTGACTTAGCCTGACTTGTTCCAAACACTGCAACCTCCCACCAAAACTACCCTCCCCCCATTACAAGTTAGAGGGGAAGTTTTGGAGCAGGTATTTCCTTCCAATGGAAAAACAGGTCAGAAAGATCATTTCCTAATTTGTCTTAACGTAAGTTTGTTTAAGCTATAATGGATAACTACATTCTGCCCCAAACGTCTGCTGATGTAGGGAGTTGCACCTTCACAGCTGACTTTGGAAAACAGAGGTTCCTTCTGAATTTGCTTCTCCCACTTAGCAGCAAGCTGATCCCCTACTGCCACCCCAAAAGTTTAGAAACATGCTCTGACTTATTCACTGGTTTTGTTAAGATGCTGGAAATGCAATTCAATTCTATTTAGAGCATGAAATCACAGTATACCTAGGAAACAAACTGTATTAATCAACTACGTTCGAAAAGGGAGCTAGAGCTGGCATGGTAAAAATGTGTGAAACAAAGAACAGCACAAAAAAAGGTGGATCAGGCTCTGCTATTCACCCTGTCTCACGACACCAGAACTAGGGAACAGTCAATGAAATTGAAAGAGAATTTAAAACTGGTAAAAGGAAATACCGTTCTAAATAATGCACAGTTAACCTGGAGTCCTCATTGACACAAGGTATTGAGGTGAAGACATCAGTGGGATTCAAGAGGACTAAACATGTATATGGATAATCAGAACATCCAGTGTTATAATGGAGGATAAAACATGAACAAGAGTTTTGGAAGGAATATAAACCCTCCTGCCTCAGGACATAAGCCACCCTCTAAGTGATGGGGGCCAGTAAAACTTTCCCTGGGGACAGGCTCTCTCAGAACCACCTACGGCCAGGCTTATGCACGTTTCTCTGAAGCACCTGGTACCGGCCACGGTTGGACAGGGGATACTGGACTAGTGGGACATCAGATCTGAGACTGTATAGCAAGTCTCAATTTCCTGCATTGCCACAGGTGTCCCACGCTAGCCCAAAGACTTTGGAGTACAAGTCTCTAGATTAGAAAAAGCATATGCCAACCAAATCCCATCGACATGACCTATATGACATGAATGAAGAAGCTTTAGGCCAAGTTACCTTCACAAAGCTGTTGACGGCCATAATGGCCATATCCGGCTGACTCTTGGCATAGTTCATTAGGTAGAGGTACACCAACTTCTTCAGCTCCAGATTGTCTGTCTGCATGCAGTTCACCACATCTGGGAAGAGTGAGCTGGATAAATGGAGACGGGAGGGAGGGGAAAGAAAAGAAGTCAGAGGAACTGGCGCACGAAGAGGAAACGACCCATCTGACTGCATGACAATGGCATCGGTTGAGGCTAGGGAAAATCTGGAGTTCTGCTGTTGCTATTCTATTATATGTTCAAATTAGAGGTTACTTTCCTTCCCAAACACAGTTTGCAGTGGGTTTTATAATAGTTAATCATTTAATCTCCTCCTGGGTTTTAATATAAACCAGTGCCTGCAGGAGGTAAAATAAAAGGCTCTTTCAGAAGCTGTATCTGATTATGAAGTTGACTGAACCATGTTAACGTCATATATATTTCTGGGGTTAACTGAAACAATAGAGAACAGAGCAACGCTTCACATAATGTTTAGTGAGGGAAAGGAGACCTGACTTCAACTGAAACGGTAAACCAAATTTCAACCCAGTATAACCTAGAACAATTAAGAGATTAAACCACACTTGATAGAAATACCAAGTAGCAATCTGTCAGCAGCATTTCAGAGGAAGGTTATACTGGATTTCTGCAACTCTCAGGTGAGTTATGCAGACCTAAAAGCTAATAGGTCACGTGCCTTCGGGCTACTTGAAAGATGCTGCTTCTTCAGCTCATCTTCTCCTTTGTCCTGCAGTGAAGTCATAAGGCTAATTTGTGACCTTACGTTCAGTTCCCTGGCAACAGACCATATTGCTCTGAACCCAGGCTTACAATGACTTTACTGGAGGATCCAGAAGCAGAAGAAGCTGTAAGCCTTGACTCAGGCAAGTCACTTCAGTGCCGCAAAGACAACACAAGAATACGGAGAGCATTTGCTTTTTGTATAAACATGCCTCTTTAGCATGTTGGATGCAAAGCCCAAGGCCCGGTTTGACGACTGTTGGTTTAAATCATAACTTTTTCTGATAAAGATGGGCATACAATCGTTTAAAACCATACCTCTGAGTTACCTTTTTAAACTAAAACCAAAACCCTCATCTGGGCTAACAAGTGGATTAAAAAATGTCAGCCCAGATAGGACACCTAACATAGTTAAGTTATTAACAGGTTTTGTTTAACAAAATTGCTAACAAAACTTTGGCTAACCCAGCACTGGAGAATACTTTTTAATTCTGTGCATTAATGTATTGGCCATGTAAGTGAGGAGCTAGGAGAACTGGTTTGAGCCAGGCAAAGTGCTAGTGAGCTTCTTGTCCACCACAACCACGGCCGCCTTCCATTGATCTAATAAAGCATTTGATCCTGACCTGTAACGCGTCTGCTCTTCCAGCCCTGGGGTGCCCCAAAGAAGAGATGGCCCATTACTTCCCAGTTTAGGATATTAAGATGGACAAATAACCAGTAGAAATTAAGAGACCAGCAGGACAGAGTATTGGACGGGGACTCAGAAAGACCTAGGTTCTATTCTCGGCTCTGACACTGGCCTTCTGGGTGACTTTGGACAAGTCACTTCCACCTCTGTGCCCTGGTTTCCCCATCTGCAAAATGGCCTCCTTTGTAAAGTGCCTTGAGCCCTTTTGGTGAAGAGTACTATACTAGAGCTAAGTGCATTTCACTTGTAACTGGGTCAGAATGGGTAAAAAGTTACCAAATGTTCCGAATCCATCAAGCCTCACAAATGATTTTGGTGAACTCATACGCTATCACAATGTCTCATGACAGAAAGCCTCCCACACAGGAGATGCTGAAGTTAGAGACCAGAGGGGAAAGGGAAAAAGCCTTTACCTGACATCCTTCCCCACAGTCATGGCAGCAATAACCTTCTTCACTGCTTCTTTCCTCTTCTCTTTCTTCTCATTATTGAGTTCAGCCTTCAGTTCAAAGATCTCTCCTGCAAGGAGACAGAAAAGCCTGAATTTCATGAAACCAGTGGATCTAGCGTTAGGGTTATCGGGAAAGGGATTTGTGCTCCCATCAAAGCTCGATGCTGCTTCCGTTATCTTTGGGCTAGTGGATAATTCATGAGGTTACAGAAAGACAAGGAAGAATTGCAGCATGTGAAAATAGAAAACCACAAAATGGGAGGCCCAGATTTGATTGCTGGTCTCTTCCGCCACAGGCTAAGAGGCAGAGTGACTAGTTTTTGAAGCCGGGCTTGAGGAGGAAGAGAAAATAACCCAACTTTGCTCAACCCCACTCGCTATTTAAACAGCAGTGCTGATGAGCTCCTAAGGTTGGTAACAGTGACCTTAGGAACATCTGGGGGTTGTTGTTCAGCAAACAGAAATAAGGTGATCTTCAGTGCTCCAGCAACGGTGTGGAGGACATGGCCTCAAAGAAATATGCTAATAAAAGCCACAAGGTATGTTAAAATCTCATTACTTTCCGGGGCACTAAATCACATCACTAAATTAGCTGCTGAGAAAGAGCACAAAGAAACTATCCTATAACAAGGATCAGAAAGATCTAGGAGAGACGCTGGACTAGAATGGGTAAGAAACTGTGGCTCAGTTTAGCTAAGAATGTTGCCCAGACTTTCCTACCTTTGCTCTTGTCACTGTTGGCTTCCTGCAAGTGCAAACGAGGGACTTGTGGGATGACACAGATCACAGTGCAATACAAGCACGGCAGGAACAGCGAAGTCAAAAATAATCGAACAGATGAGGCAAAAAGATAGAACGAGCAAAGACAGTCAAGGAAGAATCATGCCTGGGTTTGGAAACCATCTATGAAATAACTGAAGAGACCTTTCCTGAGATTAATTCTTCCATCTGTACCCTTGATCAAAATCAGCTGAGACTGGATTTGTGCAGCCATCAGATGAAACCCATGCTGAGTTAGGAGCAGAGAGTAATGTACATACACCAAACTAGACCCTAACCTTGCTCAGACAGCAGCTGTGGGACAGGGTTGGAAATGAGGCAAGCCCTTCTCTCGCTGGCAGCTGATTTCCCCAGGAGTACAGAGAAGGTACCACTATCCTCAGAAACCAAAGCCATCTAATGAGCACACAGAGCATAACAGGAGTCAAGGGTGACCTCAGGGATGAGTTTATGTGGAGGTCAAAGCATCCCTGGTAATTCTACATGCCAGCCCCAAACCTTTGCTCCATACAAACCAATGCAGACAATCTAATGTAGGGACTTTCCTTTAGAGCCCATGATTGAAATATATGAACTGAATGGTTTGAGAGGTGTCTGTTCCCCCAGATGCTTGTAGTGGTCTAAAAATATCTGGCAGAATCAAAAATGTTTTTGGGGAGGCGCGGGGGCTTGGCCTTTAGAGTAGGAACATGAACATGAACATGGATTTTCAATCTGAAAGCATGGTAGTGGACAGCTATGAGAACAAAGCTGCATTTTCCACTCCTGCAGATTTTCTGGTTTCTCTTGATCACTGTCCAAACAGGAAAAGGAGCGGTTGAGCCAGGAATCTGTATGTGACAACATTCCCTTTGGGATGGAAAGTTGTGCTGTTGATTCCATCATGCCAGACTGCAGGTGGAGGAAATGAGGGCAATTACCTAAACCACAAATAAAATATGGCAACGGATCTGAAAACAATAAAGAACACAGTGAGGAAACTGATCTGTTAGTATCAGGCACTATTGCTGATCATGTTTAAAAGCTAATAATGTGATATGAGCCAATGAAACCAGAGACTAGATAAGCAACCTGCTTGGCATTTCATACCAACTCATTTAAAAGAAAACTGCAATCAATATCCTTAAAGATGTTTTATTCCAAATGGCAATTTTAGGAAGGCCTAGCAGACAGGCATGTCTGGAAAAAAGGCAAAGCAGCTTGGCATGCTAAGAGACAGAGGGGTAGATAAATCCTCCTCTTCTCCCTAAACATTAGCTCAGATCCTGAGGACGAGCAAGTTCCATTTGATTCATGAATACACTGGGTGCCAAGAGCTTTGATTAGGCAAGACCAAGAAGTCAAGAAGAAACAAGGTGCAGAGATGACAGTCATAAACTACATGGCCCTCTCACTTCCTCCGATGATAGGCCATTATGTTAGCAAGCCACTGTTTCCATAGGAAGCAGCAGCCACAGAAACTGGCTTGTAGAAAGATGCATTAAAGGGGCTGAGTTGTTCTAAATTACTTCTATAGTGCTGTACATTCACATGGTGTTTTACAGAGTAAGGTATGTTTCCTGCCCTAATACCAACGACTCAAGCAGGCCACTGGAAAGGAGCAAAACAATGTTCTGAATAACAATGTTGTGGCCGCTTCCATTGCCAGCCATCTGAGAAAGACATCCAGCTCGTAATTCTTATTGAGAGCGTGCCCGAGAGTCCAACTGAACCAGGATGCACCACCAGCATTTTCCTTGTGGCTGCCTAAGTGTCTGCAGAATGCATACTTGATTTTAAAAAGGTTATGGTAATCTTATAACCATCCCAGTGAGATCCAACTTGCTGCTATCTGGCTGAACCTGCAAATATAGCTGTCATTTCTCTCTACTCATCTGCTTGGGGACACTCAAGAAAGTTACCTGAACTAACTTCTAAAATGGGTTTGTTAAAACATTTTAAATCCCTGTGTGGACACACATTCAGAATTAAAGTGGCCTTAATTCAGTTCAGATGAATTGAATGTGAATTAAGCTAACACCAAATTAAGACCGCTTTCACTCTGAGTAAGAGCATGTACACAGGGATTTAATACAGTTTATCTAAACCCTTTTAATCCACATGTTTCATCAATCTGAATTAAATTTCCTGAGTGACCCTAAGCAGACAAGCTCTTAAAAAGATGTGAATTCATTTTGTTTCAATAGTGTGATCATTCTGAAGCCTAATGGCAACATAAATGGCAATGCTGACCATTCAACAGAAACATTCAGGCATTTGGGCGCTGTGAGAAGAGATTGTTGATTTTGTCCCTTTCTCCCCCTACCCAGACTCTGATCTCTGGCCACCACAAAATGACCGATCAGTTCAGCAGCACTAACATCAATAGAAAAGGCAGAGTTTGGAGGGCTTGGAGTTAATGCTCCATATTTACTGCTAGTCCTTTAGGCCAGAGTTTAAGGATAAGACAAATGATTCCACAACGGTGGGCTAAGGAAATGCCTCCCTGAAATGTGCATCATGGCTACGTTACGCCTATGATCCAAGATATTTAAAAAACACCCTCTTTTCAACAAGACGTTATGGATGACCACCAGGGCCACAGTTAGTAAAGTCAAGGGAGCAACGCATGAACACAGGTGGGAGGAGTTGGGTTGGGGTTGGATGAATTGGATACCTGGCTCCTCCGGCAGATTTCGCCACAGCTTTTGAGAAGGCAGTAGAAGAGGACCCACAATTTTTTAGGAAAAAAGACAGACTCTGTTGTGAGCTCATAACAAGCCTCCCAAATGGCTAAAAATGTGAATGTATAAATGCCCAAGCCTTTCTACCCCATTCTCCCCTAACAGCCAACCCAAGCACACTTCTAATTGTCCAACTGGCCATGGTCCTGAACCCTTCAGCCCAACCCTAAACCTCCAAACAAGTCAGTGGACATTTCAAATCGCAAAGCTTTGCTCCCCTGATGCTTCGGAAAATCAGGGAAGGTAATTTGGGTCAGTGAGTTTGCACATGCAAGACCACTGAGCACTTCAGTCCCGCCTTTTGACATCACCAGAGGAAATGGGGTGGGAGGGCTCAATGATTGTTTCATGGCCCTGGACAACTGAGAGGAGAAATGCAGACAAAGCTAACAGGAAAGGAGAAATTCTTCTGAGTGGAGTTCAAAAAAGAAGCTTTAAAGTAATAGCCAGCCAGCATCTCCAGGAACCGCCAATATTTTTTACAGTTTAAAGCTAACCTTTTTTATTGGTTGTGAAATACTTGGAGTCCGTCATGGTTCTGATTCCTTAGCACACCTGCAAGAACAATGAACATCTGAACAGAAGTTGCAGTTGCTGCCAACCCACTACACAAACCACACATGCAGAAAAACAAGGCTTAGCAGGGACACCGTGAGGGAAAAAGCAAGCAATTTCCCTATTTTAATCCCTCTCCTTTCCTGATTTTGTTTGATTTCCATTCTTGTCTTATGTGCACTTCTGTCTTTTCCATTTCTCTTGCTCTCCATCTCCAGCCCCTATTCACTCTTGCCCTTCTTTGTTTTGCTGGGATAGACACTCCCCTGTTCTTCCTAATGACTCTCCCTCTGCTGAAGAGGGCCACACATGGATCCTCTCGTAACAGACCGAGCCTGCCCCCTCCTCCTGTCAGCATGAAGTGTTGGCTACAAAACAAGGGATACTTCTTTTCCTCAAACCTGACTATGCTGCCTTCATACAGCTTCCAGGCCCTGCTGGCCCAAAGAGCAAGGGAATAAGTTTGGTTTTGAACTCTCTCTGTCCCAAAAGAACAGCAGACCAGCACCACTTCCTGTTTGTGCTGCCCCACTACCCTAAACACATCCTTTTGGAGCTTCTGGTCCTATCGTTCCTCCTTCCCTCAAATTTTATCTTCTCTCCTCTCCTTCCAGATAACACTAATGCTGCTGCTCTTGCTTCAGCAGTAAAGTTACTATGAGCAGTAGCAGAGGTAATGAGACTATCCTGGTCAGTTTCAGTCTGCTCCATGGAGGAGACTCTGGGCACAGCAGTAACCCTGTCCAGCTGCCGAGGAGTGGAAAACGGCAAATGTTAGTCTCCGTATGCCCACATCCTCATAAGATCTTGTCTGTGGTACTCATGCAGCAACACAAGTTTACATTTTTAAAATAAAGGCAGGAGAGAGGGGTACTCAAAAGAAACCATGGGCTATAGCGTCACTCTGAATTTAAACTCCTGACACTTACCAGGCATGGCAGCAATCCTCATAGCTTTCCAAGAGAGGAAGCCGCTACAAGCCTCATTTCATCATTAAAAACGCAGCCTACTTGCAGCTGCAATGTTATTGCTGACACACTGCCCAGGATTTTAGTCTAGTTTGAAAGAGGACTTAAATGTCTTTCATTTACTAAAGTATCAGGCATAATTACCATTTTTATGAGAATTAATGTAGTTCTCACTATGCTTCAGGTTTTCTTATACACAGGATCTATCACTCTGGCCCAGACCCTGTACTGATTTACTCTGGTATTCCAATAATGGCCAATACCTGATTATTTCAGGAAAGGCCAGAAACCCAATAATGCATACTTAACTAATTGTGCAATGCTACAGAGGAAGAAAATTCCTTGCTCAACTTCTCAGGTGACCTTTATACCCTGAAGCCTGAGATTTCATTACCCTTATTATTTTAGCTTGCAATGCAAATGTCATTAGCAGTCATAAAATTACTCAGCTCTTATTTAAATTTAGTTACAGTGTGTGTCTTAATGATATCCTGATTTGATAGACATAAATAATATTTACGACTATTATTTTAATAAGCCCTTCAGCTACCATATTCCAAATAAAATACAAGGCTGCCTTTCCCCATGGTGCGGAGTATCTTGCTTCATTGTATGTTTCAGCTAGCTCACACATGCTGTCAAAGACAAATTCCCAATGGTATTCTCTATAATCTGGTTTACTAAGCAAACACATTACAGGGCACAGCAAGTCTCAAGTGAAACCCAAGAAACAAAGAGACATGAGAGCAGCGATGCACAAATGGCAATGGTTTCCAATAACTGTTAAGGAAATGCCAGCTTCTGCACAATTCAAAAAGAGGAGGAGAGCTGACACATTTTTAAAGATGGAAAACAGACATTTTATTAGCAAGAACCCAGGGATGTTTAAAGACAACTGAGGTTGTAAACTAATGATAGCTCATCTTCGTGGTCCTGCAGCCCTGTGTCTAACCAGCATCAACTCAGAACAGGTAAATTAGGAATGGTTTTGAGGTTTGCAACAAAAGGCCCAGATAAGAACAAGGCCATGACAGGAAAATACCCAGTGGTGGTCTAGTCTCCTCTAGAAGCCCAGCTGGCTTACAAGCATGTGGTTCCTTTAAGCATTTGAAATTCAAATTTAGATTGAACCCAATGTGTCTAGCTCAGTGACAAGAGCAGAATAAAGGACTCGCTATAGCCAGACACAGACCGTTTCACACAATAGCCTCAGACAAAGGTTTTGGGTCTTGTCATTGACAAACCCGACCCCTGAGCACCCAAAACCCGGAGCAGCCACACGCAGGCCCTAAGCACTTTTGTGCCTGGCTCCGGCTAAATCCGGGGGACGAAGCCGCTGACCCCATTAAAACCCCCCATGGAAAGTCTCGGGCTGAGGCCATGGGAGCGGGCAACTGAACTGGGGACTCTGGACTGGGACCAGTCCCGGCTGGGCCATTGACACCAGGAACCAGGGGAGCGATGGAGGGAGCGGGGGGGGCCCATCTGTCCGGGACCTGCCCCCGTGGCACCAGCCCACCCTGCCCGGGAACGGCTCCTGGGGGACAGCGGGGCCCGGGGGGGCGGGGGGCAGCCCGGGGGCCGGGAAGGGGCGCATCGGCCTCCAAGTGCCCGGCCTGGTGGGGCCTGAGCGGGGCGCCAAGGGCAGAGGGGCAGCCCCCCCGGGCCCTGTCCCCGCCCCACGGGCCTCGCCCCTCCCGGCTCCTCCTCAGAGACCCC
>ML675623.1:3600774-3611505 GCA_007922155.1 Mesoclemmys tuberculata | reverse complement strand
CCCCCCGGGCCCTGCCCCGCCCTCAGGGCCTCGCCCCCCCCGGGCCGGGCGGCCGTTGGGGCGGGGCCGCCCACACTCACCGGGGGGGGGGCGGGGCGGACTCTCTCTCTCTCGGCGCTGCGGAGGCGGCGGCCGGGGACGGGAAGCGGAAGCGGGGCGGCTCGGGAGGACTCGAGGAGGGACGATAGAGTCCGCCCCTTCCGCCGGCTAGAGTGTCCCGGCCGCCGACGCCATAGAGACCCGCCGGGGGGAGCATAGAGCGTCCGCGCGCCCGCTTCCGGCCGGGGCTGGCGCGCTGAGCGCGCGGCTCGGGCGGGAACGGTGACCCCTCCCCCAGCCCAACCGCCACCCCTGCCCCAGGGGCCTGGCGCCGTGCGGCCCCGAGCAGGCCATGGCGGGGCACGGGGCCCACCTCACCGCGGCTTCCGCCGGCGACGACCGGCCTCCCGTCTTCGAGCTGGTGGCCCAGGACGGCCTGATGGCGGCCGTGAGACCCGCCCTGCAGCACGTGGCCAAGGTAAACAGCCCCGCCCCGCCTAGCACCGCCCTCCCTGGACCCCTCAGGTAGTTGAGGGCGGCCATCAAACCCCCTCGTTCTTCTCTTCACAGACTGAACAGGCCCGGCTCCCTCAGCCTCTCCTCATTAGTCTTGTCTCCAGCCCCCTCATCAGTTTTGTTGCCTCCGCTGGACTCTCTCCAACTTGCCCACATCCTTTTGTAGTGGGGGGCCCAAAACTGGACACAATACTCCAAATGCAGCCTCACCAGCACTGAATAGAGGGGAATAATCACTTCCCGCGATCTGCTGGCAATGCTCCTGCTAATGCAGCCCAATGTGCTATTAGCCTTCTTGGCACCCAGGGCACACTGCTGACTAGATCCAGCTTCTTATCCACTGTAACCCCCACGTCCTTTTCTGCAGAACTGCTGCCTAACTCGTCGGTCCCCAGTCTGTAGCTGCGCATGGGATTCTTCTGTCCTAAGTGCAGGGCTCTGCACTTGTCCTTGTTGAACCTCAGCAGAGATTTTCGGCCCAACCCTCCCAATATAGACGTCTCAATGACTCTGCTTCGTGTTTCATTTACAAAAGAGATGAGTGCAGCTGCATTATGGTAAGGAAAGGATTATACCAGTATCTACACTGGAATACACCTAGTGGCAGGTGTTTACAACTCTACCATAAGCATCTGCTCTGGGCTGAACCTTGGAAGACTAGATTTGTGTCATGATTCTGAAAATAAGATAGAGTTAAAGTTGAATCATAATTTGAACGCCTATGTCAGAAATACGTTTGGTGTTAGTTAGCGTATCCATGAGAAAGCAGTCCAGGATAATGGTTAAAGCACAGTCAGGAATCTTGTATTCTATTCCTGGATTTGCCACCGACTCTCCATAGGCCCTACGCAAGTCACTCAATTCCTCTGTGCCTTGGTTTTTCTATTAGTAAAATGGGGGATAATGCATACCTAACTCACGCAGAGGTTGGGAGAGTTAAGTAGTTAGTGCTGGGAAAGCACTTTGATGATTGCTGAATGGAAGGTTCTATAAAAAGTCTAAGTGTTATCTTAAGATACAGAACTCCTGTGCCTGAACAGATGCATTGACTCAACCTAGGATACAAATTGTAACTTTTCTCCATTGCTGGTGCTATAATGGCACAGGAGCTGAGACTGGTGGACTTCCAAAAAGAAAGTGTGGGCTCTTCTATTTCGAAAGCAGGTCTCTCTGTGGTTCGAGGTAGATGACCTTTCCACTGTGCTGTTGAAGCATGGGATAAATCGCATATAATCAGTGCACTGATACAGCCCTTAAAATCCTCAGATCGCTGTACAAACATTACCTAATTCTCTCAGTAATCCCGTGCGGTAGGGAAATGTTCTCTCCAGATGGGGACACTCAAACAGTGAGGTTAAGTGACTTGTCCAAAGAAAGCGATGAGATCAAAAGGAGAACTGGGATTGACTGGCTCTCGGGCTTGGCTTCGAGTCCTGTGTTTAGATCCCCTTTCTCTCTTGCACATAAAGAGATGAGTGCCTAGATTTACGTCCTTCTGCCTGAACTGTTGCTGATAATACTTTAGTTCTAGCCATGGGGTACTAAGGCATCTGTATCAAACAAATGTTCATGGAGGGAAAAGATACAGAGCATTTGAGTCCCTGATTCAGGGAGAACAGTTAATGTTTTAGGAGATACACTTTCATTATTGGGGAATGTGGGGGATCACTACTCTGGCCTCAGTGAAAGGCCCTTTATTCACCTTTCACTCCTCGAATGCACATCTGGCTTACGTCACGGGTTGATACAGCACTGCCAGTCTTCTGCTGGTAGAAAACTGAAGGATTTAATTTTCCAAAGGGCCAAAATTTTATTAGCAGCAGTGTCTTTCTCCGATCACTGCTCAAGTCTGGATTTCTAAATTTTCTTATACGGGATACATAGGCCAGAGCTGCTTTAACTTCATTGAGTTGCTCTTTGATACCACTTCCTTCCCTGTTCTATGTATCTCACGCTAGGTGCTTGCTGAATCCAATCCTGGCCGCTATGGCTTCCTCTGGCGTTGGTTTGATGAAATCTACACCCTCCTGGATCTGTTTCTCCAGCAGCACTTTCTATCCAGGTGTAGCGCCTCTTTTTCAGAAAACTTTTATGGACTAAAGAGGATAGCATTGGGAGATAGCAAGGGACTGCAACAGCTGGCCAGTGCTGGGCTGCCAAAGAAACAACACCTGAAGTCTCTCCTCTTGTTGGTTCTCATCCCTTATCTGAAAACAAAGTTGGAGAAACTGGTCTCCAGTCTGAGGGAAGAGGACGAATATTCCATCCATCCTCCATCATCATCCTGGAAGCGCTTTTATCGGGCCTTTTTAGCAGCCTATCCCTTTGTAAACATGGCCTGGGAGGGCTGGTTTCTCACCCAGCAGCTGTGCTACATCCTCAATAAGGCTCAGCATCATTCCCCGCTGCTGAGCCTGGCTGGTGTACGCCTGGTTAGGCTGACAGTAGAGGACATCCAGGCGTTGGAGCAGAAACTAGCAGTAGCTACTGCAAACCAGCAGCCACCCCACAGGTAAGTTAGAAAAGAGCCTGACAAATACATCTTAGAATTATTGCAATGTTCTGGGGGAATGTTCTAGGCTGTCTTTCTGGTCACAGATGGTTCGGTGCCATAAAACCGTTTCATGTTCAGAGATACTGTACAGCAGTCAAACCGGGCTCCTGTTCTTGTGAAACATGCTTCAAAGAAGGTCACATTGAGCTTAATACAAAGGAAAGGGGGGAAGCAGAGTCTAGTAGCCTGCCTGTGTCACAGTTAACTTCAGAAGTCCCTGGTTGCCAAACTGCCTGAATTTGCAGGCGTTCGGTCTCTCCTTGGTACCCTGCCACCAAAGAAGTGGGTGGGACCAATTGTCCACCAGGAGACTGGGACTAGCAGTTCCCTTCCTACAGGAATCTGGAACAGAAGGCAATGAATTTTGGACACTCCCGACTTGAGCCTGCTTTGGAACAATAACCCCTGGGTGAATTCCTTCGTGCCCCAATCCTTCTCAATCCAAGTCCTTCCACCTAAGAACTACAATAGGCCTGGAATTACTTTCCATGTTGTTAAAAGTTCCATGCCCCCTACAGGCTGAGATCATACACCAAGTTATACCTGCCTAAAACACCTAGGTTGTTCATCTCCTCGCTTGATTCTAAATAGTGGTGTAAACACCACACCTTTATAACAAGGGTCTTTTTAAAAAAAGAAAAAAAAACAGTAGCAGACTAGCCCTGAAGTCTCTCGGTGGTATGTACAGTCGGTGACCACTCTGCACTGTTAGTTTGCTGGTGGGTGACTAGGCCATATTCTAAGTTTCTATCTGTACCTTATCTCCCTGCTGCAGCATTAGGGAACAAGTGCGATCAGCAGTGAAAAAAGCATTTGGAGGTGTTGCCTTATCCCTGTCCACCAGCCTCTCCGTGGGTGTGTTCTTCCTGCAGTTTCTGGACTGGTGGTACTCATCTGAGAACCAGGAGACCATCAAATCACTGACTGCGCTGCCTACTCCGCCGCCACCTGTACACCTGAACCATGGCAGAGGCTCACCCCTCTTACCCAAACTGAAGACAGTGTGCCCATTGTGCCGCAAAATCCGAGCCAACGACACAGCCCTCTCCACCTCCGGCTTTGTGTTTTGTTATCGCTGTGTCTACAATTATGTCAAGAGTCACCAAAGATGCCCCATCACAGGCTACCCTACAGAGCTGCAGCACTTGGTCAAGCTGTACTCCCCTGAAAGCTGAAGGGAATTCACCGCACTGATGCACACAAAACCAATATCTCATTGTTTCAGGCACAACTCTAGGTTCTCATCTCTCTTGAACACACCTTTTGTGCCAGCAGGACTGCGTCTAACACGGGAGACTCTGAATAAGGGCAGCAAAAGGTACAGGGACAGCTTATTAGCAGAGTCACCAGGCTCCAAGACCCAGGTGGCGGCTATGTTCAGCAGCTGCATTGGGGTTCCCATTGCCTTAAATGCTGCTTTCTCCAATTCCGGGATGCTAGGGCAAAGCTGACACTCAGGCACATCAGTGTAGGTGGTGCGAATTAAAATCGGCTTGAACAGAAGGTAATTTTGGGGATGAGAACAGCCAGAGCTACACTAGGAAGGATAAAGAGACTTCCAAAATTTGGAAGGGATATAAATCCTGCTTCAGGTGAGAAGCCAACAACTAACTGAGGGGGTAGGAAAACTTTCCTTCTAAGTGTTGAAGATTAAAGTGCTGAAGGAGTCTCCTTGTTTTTCCTTCTAAGCAGCTTATTCCATAATTGCCCATTTCAGGGTTTCTTGCTCATTCCTCAGAAGGAGCAGCTACTGACTACAGGCAGATACTGGTCTAGATAAACCATTGCTCAGCTCCAGCCTGGCACTTCCTACCTTTCTAAGATGAGTCATGTCCTTCCTAACTCTGCCTCCCGGCTACTCCATCTTGGAATTCAAAAGAGCATTTACAGAAGAGGGCCCTGACTACTGTTCCTGTCAGGGGTCATAAATGTAGGCTTTTCTCCCTTTGGAGGTCTCGGAGTGAAGTTAGTAAGCCAAGCAGCGCTAGCATGAGACAGGGAGAAGACTCCTGCTGGCTGAACTGGGTTTATTCGGCATGTATGACCGAAGCCAGATCAAATCTGAATTGGCACACTTCGTTTTACTGTGTTGAATGTATCCTCAAATCTGTTAATAACTACTGATGTAGCAAAGCTGCTTTTCTCTTTCTTCCTATTATGCTACAAGGAATTGGGACCTAACTACATTCATTCCAATTGCTATTGAATAGTTTAAACCACTGGTCAACAAACTGCTCATCTGAAGGTTTATATTTGCAAGAACTGGAACAGATGGCAGCTGCTTTTATCTACATATATGGGCAGTTAGTAGAGCCCAAATGGATCAAAATAAAGTCGTTCATGCTGGAGATTAATCAGAGGGTAGTTTCTGCATATTAAAGAGGAGCCAAACCTCAGCCTACAATTTTGGCCAGTCCCAATTTCAACTGGCTACAGCTGTAGGGTAGCCTCATTTAGCACCTTATGTCCATTCAGTCACACTAAAAGGTCTCCTTGTGATTACTCAGCAGGCAGAGCAGTGCATTTGACTATTGCTGATTTCTGCTTCCAAAGCACTTTTAGCCAATGTAGCTAAGCAGGGCTAATTGTGGCTCATCTGAAGAGGTGGCTTTTCATGAAGTATGAGCATGGTTTTCTGTTTAAACCACTACAGAGGGCAGCAATAAACTATCCCCATGGCCATGGTGTTAAAATGCATTATAGAAGCAGCCGTTTGGCCACCAAACAACTTCCTGCAAAGTCTAGGTACAGTCTTTTTGTATTAAGAGCCAAGCCCCTTGTTTTGGTGTTCTCTAAAGCTCAAGGGTCCCTAACTCCTGTATGCTGTTGAAGCGGAAGCTGTTGTTTTAGATACCGAACCAGTGCTAATGGCTACCTCTACTTTTAAAGGCATGGGTTATTAAGAGGAAGGCAAGCTCATTTTCCTGCCTCCACAAATAGAATCATAGGACTGGAAAGGACCTCGAGAAGTCTTCTAGTCCAGTCCCCTGGATTAAATATCTAAACCACTGGCTCTCAACACGCAGCCCGTGGGCCTCTTGCAGCCCCCTCAGCACACAGCAGCTGCCCATGTGACCTCCTCGGGGCCATACAGGTAGTATATATTGTGTGGATACAGCCTATATAACAGCTGTATCTGTGGCCCGCCATGGTAAAAATGTTAAGAACCACTGATCTACACCATCCCTGAGAGGTGTTTATCTGCTCTTAAAAATCTCCACTGATGGAAATAGTTAGGGGATCTATAAATACAGACACTTTGCCTGCTTAAGTGAGCTCACGCAAACACACTTTATTGAAAAACAATCCTATTCAGTGAAAGATTATCCAAGATTGAGTAGGTTTCACAAAGCTTTTAAAACAGCTCAGATTTGGAATGAATTCAGGTCCTCTTCTACATCATGCTTCAGTAAAAATTTTCTAACAGTTAATACATTTTTTCTGAAAATGTGATACCAAGGGTGCTCCAGGAGAGCAATACAGCCGTACAACATGGCCAGCCACAGAGGGCTTGATTGTACAAATCTACAACGGTAGTCCCACTGACTCCAGTGCAACTGCTCATGTAAATAAGGGCTACCAGACTGGAGCAAGAGTGTTTATTGAAAAGGTAGGTTGGAGTTGACTTTTATCCAGGGCTTTTTGGTGTCCAATGTTGCTGCTCACTCACAGCTAGCAGAAGCGAAGAAAACGGCTTCTGTCTCCTTATTTTAGCCCCTGAAAGACATGCACAAGTGACAAATCACTGGTACTTCTGTTGAATTCTCTATGGACTTTTAAAATCATTTTAAATCAGTGATTCATTAGTGTGGAGATTGAAGATTTATATCATTTTAAAATTAATACATGACACTGGAACTTCAGTCTGTATTTGCACTAAGACTACAAAGATGGTTTTAAGCAGAAAAAATAATAAATCTTGTTCTGTCCCTGCACCTCTTTCGAATGAAACCGGCCATATGTTCATAATTTACTATTGGTTACATCTTTTAAGCATTTAGTGTTGCTCTAAAATCCCCCACCCAAGTCTGACAGATACTGTGTTGGATTTGATGCTCCAGTTATTCTGTTGTCCTCTGTGTGACAATACACTTCTGAACACCAAACTGCCACCCAGATCTGGAAGAAAATGAAAGCTGGATTAGAACATAGTTTAATAGAGACCTCAATAACAGCTATTGCATAGTTTATGCAATCATCATTTAACAGTTTGCATAGTTTACAAATAGGCAAACAAAATGGCAGGACATCCATAGTTCAATACGTCATCTCTGTTACGAGGGAAATTGAAAATGTAGGACTTTAGCCTCCATTCATCCCACTACGACTGATTGCACCAACTCATTTTTTGAGTAAAGCTTTGTATAAGAAGCTAAGACTGGATTCTTTTCATTTCCCGCATTAATCGCTCCTGCCAGGATGGCTGCTTAGATACATAATTCAATCAGTTTAAAGGAATGTTTAAAATATTTAGTGGCCAGAGAAAGTAGAATAGTTAATTTAGATGAACATACCAGAATTAGCTCAGAGAGAAGATTATATGATCACACCCTGGTCAGAACCAAGACAAAGTCTTGGCAATACCAGGTCAGACTATACTTCACTCATCATTGCTTTTGGCACATTTCACTCTCTTCCGATAGTGAACCTACTTCCAGGGCAAAAGGCACCACTATTTAACGGATTTTAATTCTGAAACTGGAGCAGTATTTTTAAGACTTTTTTCTTTATTTGAGAAGCCCCTTTCTAGGATTTTCTACCTTCTCCGTCCTAACACCAAGATCTTATGTAGTTCCGGTGCTGTGTACGTTCCTGCAGGAATCACTTTGTAAAAATAGTGTTTCACATCTTACTAGAAAGAAATGTTTAATACTTTCCCTGGATAGATTAGACAGCAGACACCAGTTTTATAACTAGATTAACAGCACCGAACTACTACAAAATCTGTTTGTACCTTGGAGTCTGCTGCATTACACTGTCTACGCAGCACCACAGATGTGCATGGCACATCACAATATTAACAAAGATGGATTCTCCTCCCTTGAAAGCTTACATTCTGCAGTAGGGTGTAGAACCAGCGGAAGCACAGACAAGGCCTTATAAATTCTGAACCGATGCAGAATTATAAACTCTAAACAGATGCAGAATCCAGGTTCTCCAGGATAACTTGTATCACTGCCCTGAATGAAATAAGCAATACTAGGAAGATAACTTTTTTTTCCACCCAGTATAACTGATTACACCAGGGCTCTGCTAGCATAGGTGTGTCTGTTGGGTTGGAGGGAAAATTGCTGACCAAAATACATATGTGCATAGAAGTTTAAGTGTAGGCCAAATCCAAAGCTAGGTCTTCACCGCAAAATTAACTCAAGTTAACTTAGTTCAAATGAGAGATGCCACACTGCAAAATCACTCGAGATGCAGAGAGACTAAGGCCTTGTCTACATTACAAAGATAAGTCAACCTCTCTTAGGTCAACTTACAGCCACTGATTAATTACTGCTGTGGCTGATGTCCACATGTGCATCTTCACCAGGAGCATTTCCACTGATCTAAGAGGGGCAGTGTGGAGAGCTGAGAGCTCACATAGGCTCCCAGGCTCCAAGCAAGCTGCACACCCCACACTCCCCATTCCCTGCCAAAGGAAGCCAGCCCAGGGTTTCTCCCATCCCTGCTCCCTGCCAGGGGAAGCTGCCTAGGGCTTCTCACCCCCTTCCCAGACTGGAGCAGGGTCCAGTCCCTCAGCTTTCCAGGGAAGCAGATGTCAGCCAGACTTACTGGAGCCCCTGAAGTTGACACTGAGAGCTGACAGTGACATAAGGAACGCAGTGTCTACACTGCCACTGCATCGCCCTATCTACGCTGACATAAGCCCAAACCTCTCAATGAAGTGGTTTTATTATGGCAGCATAGCAGGGGAGTTACATGGGTGGGAGGAGTGTTTCAGAGCACACCTCCACTGTTTTATCCAGAAAATGCTGTAGTGTAGGCCAGCCCTGATTACAGCACAGAGGGATTGTGCCAACAGCTGAGACTATGTCTATGCTTAAAGCACTGCCCACTGTAACCCCTCCCATTGCTGTAGTTAATCCCCCCCCCCACCCCTGAGATGTGGTAGCTAGATCAAAAGAAGAACGAAGCAGTCTACACCAGGGGTTAGGTGGGTTTAACTATGTGGCTAAGAGGTGTGGACTTTTTCACACCCCTGAGTGACAGCTGGGTTAATTTACCTGTTTAGTGTAGACCTGGTTTAAGAAATTGTGCTATCTATAAGCCCTGACGGGCCATTTAGAGGAAAGATTTGTGTTTGAGAATGGGACTTCAGTTAGGGGCAGCACTTTAATTATAACAAGATAACTCTGCAGTGAAGAGAAGCCCTAAGGTACAAGGCCACCATGGAGAGAGTTACCTCCCCAGAGGACTACAGATAACCAATAATGCTACAAACTTGTATCTTTGGCCTTTGTTCCAGCCCCAAGTTCTGCTCTCAGTGCTTTTACAAACATATTTACTGTTCATTTCAGTGCTCAGGAGCATAACCAAATTGTGAGCGCACAGAGGGGTCCCAGCAATTGCTGCAAATACCACGGTAGAGATATTAGTGCCAGGCTCAGGGTAGCATCTGTTTTATTGAATCCTGCTCTGGGAGCGGACTTGTTACTTACATTAAATGCAGTGTAAGTGTCAGCAACAGCAAGATTTCAGACCAGTCCTTGCCGTTGGCAGGGAAAGCCCCAGCTTCCAGCCCACTTGTGGCTGTACTTCATCAACTTCCTTCTGTCTCATTCACTTGCCTGACTGCAGGCTCTGTTCACAGTCACAAGCGGGGAAAACCTGGCTGTGGGAAGCGGTCCCTGCCTGGGCCGCCCCTCCCTCGAACGAAGCCGCCCCCGGGTCATGTTAGACGCTTCGGGGGTTTGCAAACCCCGCGGGCCCGCTGCACCCTTCACATTCCCCCCAGAGGCCTCTGTGGGGCCAGGGCGTGGGGGAACCCCCCAGCCCAGACCGACGGCGCGATGCCAGCAACCCCCCAATGTAGACGCGGCCCCCGCGGGCAGGGGGTTCCCGCGGGCTGCTCGCACGCTGGGCCCGGCCCGGGGCTGCTCGCACGGCCCCGCACGTGCGCTGCTGCTCGCGGGCCGAGACACGCTTCAGCGGCCCGCAACCCCCGTGTGGACCCGGCTCGGCCCGCGGGAAACCGCCTCCCCCGCCCGGCGCCCTTGAAACCGGCCGCTTCCCACGGCCCGGTTCCCACGGCTCACCCGGCTCCACGCTGCTGCGCCGGGCCGCGGCCGGCCCCGCGGCTAGGGGCGGCCCTCTCCCGGCAGCCAATCACGGCGCCCCATCGGAGTCACGGGGTCATCCGACTCAGGCAGGGGGCGGGGCCCTGGGAGCTGAAAACGGCGCTCAGGGGGCGGGGCCCTAGCGGGAGGGGGCGTGGCCAGGCGCTGGGGCTGCCTGGTCCTGGAGAGCTGTCTCAGGAGGGAGGGGAGAAGGGGGGTTCCAGGGCGGGGCGCTGTGGGAAGGGGGCTAGGCAGGGCGGGAGGAGGAAGGGAACCGGGCCGAGCCCAGCCAGTTCTTCACGGGACACTCCCAGAACGGTTCACGGGACACTCCCAGAA
>ML675623.1:3570086-3585774 GCA_007922155.1 Mesoclemmys tuberculata | reverse complement strand
TTTTTAAAATTAAGTACTTCTTTCCACTCTCTATGCTACCCAATATTTCTGGAAGCTGGAACCCACTATGGAAAAAAATTTGGACCTTGAGTGGTGCCAGCTCTTGCGATTTTACGGCAAGTCTCATGAGATTCGTTGTTTGTCTCTGCCAGATTCAGCTGATTCTGTGACAATCAGCTTCTATTTTAAAGTGTAAATTTCTAACCTTCATGACCGCAGAAAAGCTTCAAAACATGACCCCAGTGATCCTTGAAGCTTCAGTATCCCCAAGGCAAAGAAAAAGAACCCCAATTACTCCTGATTTCTTGAGATCTGACCCATTTCAAGTTACTGTTTGTCTCCTCACGGGTGCTGCTCTCACCCCTGTGTTGCTAGGACTTCTGGGGGCATACGAGCCTGATGATCCTTTCCAGTTGCTCTCGGATTCTTCCCAGCGACCGGGGGAGAACTTGCTGCTTCTTCTGGACACACAGGAGGAATTGTGGGAAGGAACTGGAGGCCTGTCAGGAATTGAGTCATTGCGCCTTGCTATGAAAGGATTATATGTGTCTAGTTGAATCGGCCTCTGCGCGGTGGGAGTCACATTTGTTTATGTCAATGAATCTTCCTATCATAAATGTCACTATTGTATATGCTTGCTCACTCCAAATGTATCAGTTTGTAATAATAAGGTTACTTTGTTTAACACGTGAAAGGAGCCTCTCCCTCTGCTGCTAGAGTGAGAGTGTTTTAATATATGAGAGGGGTCTGTCCCTTTGTTGTTAAAGTAAGAAGTTTCTGTTTGTAAGAAGTTTCTATCTGCTATTGAAGCCCTAAAAAGATTAGAAAGGAACGTGCAGGGTCTGGGATGGGAGCCCTGGCCAGGTTCCCATCGTAGCCCCCTGCATGAGAACTAGATATCCACCAAGGTGATCTGCACATAGTCACGTACACCTGTTTCTTCACCCTATAAAAGCTGGACCCGCTTGTAGCGACTTTGGAGACCTCACCTACGAGTGGACACACCGCGTAGGGTTTCCCAATTGCCAGGATGGGATCTCCAAATCCTCGCTGCAACCGGGGCTCCCCAGCGACTGCGGATCTGGATGATGGTAACGTATTAATAGGGCAATTGGTGATGTATCTTTCTTAATCACTATAGTTGATCTTTTGTAGTAATGATCAGATGCATTACCTTACTTATTCTTTCAGTTGCTTAAAATTATAGTATAATAAGTGTATTCTGTTATATATGTATCATTTTATTTTCTGTAACACTTAGAAAGAGATAGTAAAGAAACCTTGTTCTTTCTACTGGTGTCTGTGTTTTTTTATGCCAAACCCCGTCAATTAGCAGAACATGCCTGCATCCTCACTGCCAAGCCGTGGATTACCAGCCTCCATTAAAGCCTCACTTGGGCTAGCTAGCCAGGATTGAAAGCACCACCAAACACGCAGGGGAGAGGGACGTTAGGAGCCAGACAAGAGCCAGCGTGAACTCCTCAGTGAAGACATACTCCTCAAGGCCTGCCGTAAACTGGTTTTAAAAGCAATTTTGAGAGTGACGTGCCAGACCTGCATGGCTTAACAAATCCAGGCTTTATAGTTCATGGGGAAAACAATTCTCCGAACAAGGCAAGGAATGAGTCTGAAACTGCCACCGTTCACTTCATTAGTGATGTTAAATTGGTGGCATGTGGCCGCAAACCCCGCTGAGAGAGAGGATCTTCAACCTCTCCTCAGTGCCAGTGTTGAATTTCACCAGCTTAGCAGAAACCTGTTGTTTTTCAAGGCCAAAGAGAGCCCGTAGGGTGCTACGAAAGATGCATAATCAGTGGTCTTGACCCTTGGCCCATGTGGCTGTAGTCAGACCTCTCACCTTTGCCCTTCACTAGGGCAGGCCCGATGGCCTCTCTCCCTGCACACACAGCTGCCCTTTTGGCACAGGAAAACCGCCTGGATGACTTCCACCTTGGAGCAGCAGCACCACGGCCACTCCTCTTCCTGAAGCTATTGGCTGCCCCCTGGGAGGAGGAGAGCAGGTCTCGTTACCGGCCTCTGAGCACAGGCTGTGATTAGGATCGTGGCTGTGAAGTGCCTGTGATATGGAAGGACTATCTATGCCTAGTTGAATTGACCTCTGTGCGGTGGGAGCCATGCTTGTTTACTCCGACTATATATATAATAATAGGTTACTATCGTACATGTGAAAAGAACTTTTCAATTGCTGACAAAGCCCTAAGGGACAAAGAGAGGAACATGCGGGGGTTGGAACAGAAGCCCTGGCCAGGCTCACGTCACAAACCCCTTGCATGAGGATCAGATGTTCACCGGATGTTCCGCACATAGTCACGTATGCTTGTTTATTTCCCTCTATAAAAGCTGGACCCGCTTGTGGCGAATTTGGAGACCTCACCTACGGGTTGATGCACCACATAGGGCTTCCCAATTGCCGGGACAGGTTCTCCAAATCCTCGCTGCAACCGGGGCTCCCCAGCGATTGCGGATCTGGATGATGGTAACGTATCATTAGGGCAATTGGTGATGTATCTTTCTTAATCACTGTGGTTAATTTTATGTAGTAATGATTAGGTGCATTACCCTACTTATTCTTTCCATTGCTTAAAATTAGAGTATAATAAACTTATCCTGTCGCTTAAATACATTATCTTGTTTTCTGTATTACCTGGAAATAGACAGTAAAGTAAACCTGCTCTTTCTGTTGGTGTCTGTGTCCTTTCTGTTGACCCCGTCAATTGGCAAAACAGAGGCCTTAGACTGGAACCACACTAGTAATGCAAACTGGTTGAGTTATGTTATAAGACAGTAACTGCTTTTGCAGCCACTCCCAGCCATACCCTGTCAGGAATTCCTGCAGGCTCCCAAAAACTGTATGTGCCTCAGGACTTCCCGGCTCCAGGAGAATCACCGGGACGTACTGATACCGGGAGAATCCCAGCGTGAGGTGTAAGTGCCCGATCTGTAGTAAATGGCTTGTTAAGTACTGGAAAATCCACTATACGGACCTGTATGTAATATGTAAACTTTGATAAACCTATATAAACCCTCTGTAACTTGAAACCTGTGACGTGCCAGAGCTCAGCACAGAGAGGTGCTGCCTCGGCTTCCCTATAGCTATAGCCTTCTAGGTACCTGGTAAGATTAAAAGTTCTGCTCCATCCAACCAAAATTGAATGCTGCGTGATTCTTTCCACGACAGCAGTCTACTGCCCCTGTGTCTCATTCTCAGAAATTGTTAACCTTTTGGGTAGGAACTTTCTAAAGAAAAAAAAAATCAACTAAGACAGAGAGGGAGACAGGTGTAGTTTTTCCATTATAAGCCCATATTTTCTTTGCTTAGAAATGCCAGTGTTAGAGACAGATGTCAGCATCAGCTCCTCATAGAGTTTTCTCTTTCAAGCATTTCACGTACAGTATATTATCCTCCATGCTGGGATTACTTTGGATAGAGAAAAGTGAAAAAAAGATTTCCACAGACCATAATTGCACATAGAAGCATTCAAGCTTCAGGTACAACTGTGCTGTGTCACAGCAACAGAGCTACCTTCCTGCTGTTGTATGGCGTCCCTGCTCACCCACCTGAACAGAGCTGGCTCTTTTAGAAACATTGTACTGCAACATCGTGGTTGTGTTTTGCACCACATTTCACTGTTTTGTAGCGACAGTGGTAGGTTGATGGGCACTTAATAGAAAGTCTCAAGAATAACTCACTACTCACAAGACGGAGATAATGCCACCCTGAAGAACACACTCCGAACAAAGCACAGAATTTATTAATGAAGAATTCTCCCGATATTCTCACACTACATATTTGCATTCCAGTTATAAAAACATCAACCATTTTCAAAAACCAAACAAACTCCTTTGTGAATGTGATGGGAGAAGATTCAGCCTCTCACCTCTGTTCTTCAGTCACCACTTGGAACTGCTGAACTATAAAACGCTGTGGTTTTTCACCCCCAAAAAAGGTCTACTTGGAATTTCTGTCTTGCCCTAAACTTTTGAGACTTCTTGAACCAGCAGCAGCTGAAAGCATTGCACAGATTGATTCTTTTACAGTGAAAGGTTGATGTGTTCACTGCTGGCAATGGAATCCTGACACTAAAAGTTGCAGGAATTACTCTATTTTTAAAAAAAAAAATTTTAATGCCTGGGAGAAATAAATTATGCCCTGCGCTCAGCAAAGCCTTGGCAAATAAACTGGATTTCCTTCTGTGGATTCAGTAGATTTCCAGACCTTCCATGCACCTTTCCCTTCTGCTTTGGTGTCTCTCGACAGGCTGTCATTGCCGTGGGTTCTCATGGCTGGGAGAAAGGTTTGATCAGCTCATAGTCCATGCACTTCACAAGACACTCGCGAGCCACGTTAATGACATGCTGTTTCTTAGAGTCCTCGGCTTGTTTACCAATGACCGTCAGGATCTCCAGCAGCTCGCTCTCCACCAGTTTCTTGGCCAGCTCTTGGTCTGCATTGATTAGGTTGTAAGCCACCACCAGCCCCCGGTGCTGCACCTCCAGTTTATCATGTAGGCACAGCCTCTGCAGGATTTCCAGCCATTGGGTTGTCTGCAAGGAAGGAAAGAGCTGCGAGCTTAAAGAAAATTGAGGTTGTCTACAGCAGAAGAAATCAATGAAGGGCAAGATTAGCTTGCCTCTATGCAAGGCACTTTCCAAGTGGGTGAAAGTGGCAATTTAGAGCAAGGAGTCTGCAAACAGATTTATTCCACTGCATGAAAACTTGTTGGGGAGTGAGCCTGTATAGGAATTGTCATCTGGGAGTCAGAACAGCCCCCAACTTGCATATCAAGCAGTAAGTTCCCTCCCACAATTTGTGTCTGGATACTTCGCTCTCGAATGGGAAGGGCAGGTGCAGGGCCGGTTGAGTGAAGGGCTTCCACAAACCACTCTGCTGCTATCTACCTCCGGATCTGCAGCCCCTACTACCCGCCCAGTCTTTCGCCAGGCTGTCTCAAACTGTATGGCTTCCCCACAATAAAAACCAGGTGCAAAACCTTCAATTCAGGTTTCATTACAGAAGTCAGAGTTTTGCATGGTTCTATCACGAAATGAAGCTCGTTGAAACATGGTGGTTTTGATTTTTGTTTTAAATAGACTTTACTATTGCACTCATTACTGTTGCAGCTGACTAATGAATTTCTTCTCACTTCCATACTTCAGAGAAGTTGAATTATCCCAGTTTTACAAATGGAGAAATGCAGGCACAGATACGCAACCTCCGCAGCCTCACAAGAGGTCTGTGGGAACAGAAGCTTGGTCTCGAGTCTCCATCCACTGCCTTCGTTTCTGGGTTTGTTAAAATACGAGACAACTCAAATGGGCTAGCTTTTCTGGCAGTTTTGGATCATTTGTGATTTCTCTTTGCAGAGGTTTGAAATTATTGGTGATTCATGATCGGTTTGCTTCAGAGCAGTTTAGGACTAAACGTCTGTGCAAGAGAGTTAATTATTTGCCGAGTTAAACATCCATCACATTTCACTTCTGACCACAGTCGGTCTTTGGACGCAGGGTGTCAGAAATGGAAGTCTAAAATGCTTACACAAATAGATTGGGATCATGGCATTACTGTCATTACACAATTGTCTGGCCTGCCTCCTCTCCCAATTTCCTACAACTGTAAACATTAAAACAATAACAATGGGGAAAATAATTAATAAACATCAAAATCATTCACCGAATGATAAACAGTTAAAAATGGAATCCCATCAAGCCTAACCATAAGTTTGGGACATGAGAGTGGACGTGGTGAAAGGACGGACCCTGTTAACACGAGTTCCAGAGCCGTGTTAGTCTGTATACACAAGTCTCCCATCAGAGATTCATGGGCACACCTGAGGTGAAAGAGGTTGTTTTAGTCGTTGAAAACTTTAACATGGGAAGAATCTGGAGCAGAGAGTTTAAGATCTCTCCTGTGTTGGACGTCACTAAATTCGACAGTTGGCTTAAACATCATTTTATACCCCAAAATATTTGAAAGCTTTCCATAGGAGTTCGTATAAATACTTACGTCTGTTGCTATAGAAGTTCTTTACAATGCAGAGGGGCCCTTTTGGATCAGAATTTTACAACATACCCAGGTTGCCACTGAATTTTTGTTGAAATTATTTAGTGTTTGGGCATCAGGTTTCTCCTCTTACCACTTGGGTCATCTTATGGCAGAGTTTCTTGTGTGCTGCTGTCAGCATGGCCAGGGCTCCCGCAGCTGCGTTCTGGACCTTCACGTCATCTTCACCACACAGTAACACTATGAGCTTGAGTCTGTCGTTTCCATCGGCCACAAATCTCTCTTGAACCTCCACAGAATAAAATGCAAAAATCGGAGTGAATGGCAAGGCTTATTGAATTCAGGCTGGAGCGGCAATTTCACAAACCATCTGATATAAATACACAAGAGAACACACTTTTAAAAACTATCTAGGGGTTGTCATATTATATCAGACCTGCGTGGTCCATTTAAGTCCAGGACTCTGTCTTAAACAGTGGCCAGCACCAAGTGTTTCAGAGGAAAGTGCAAGGAGCTCCGTAGTGGGGAGATGTGAGGTAACCTGTTCCCAATAGGGTTTTCAGACAGTGAAAAATCGGGACAGGGTGGGAGGTAATAGGCGCCTATATAAGAAAAAGCCCTGAATATCGGGACTGTCCCTATAAAATTGGGACATCTGGTCACCTAGTTCACCAACAAGAGTCAACTTAAACCCTAATAGTTAAGTCTTAAACCAATCTTTGACGCATACTGTTTTAGATCCTTTTCAAAACACTTTTTCAGCATTAGCTATTATAGCTCTAGATATTCTTGTTGCCCATCTAGAGGTCCAATCCCTCTCTGAATCCTTCTGAGTTCTTGGCCTCACCGTTCTGTGGCAATGAGTTCCATAGGTTAATTATATGCTGAGCGAAAAAGTTTCAGATTTGAATTTGACACCTGTTAGTGTCACTGAAGGTCCTTGTTCCTATGCAAGAACAGACGCTCCCGATCTACCATCATATCATTCAAAACGTAGCGCATCACGTTAACAGTCAGCTGTGCTGCAAGGGGCAGAATCGTTACCTCTTTGTGGACAACCAGGTTGCACATGCATTCTGTAGCTGCCTGGCGGAGTTGGTCATGGTTCTCAAACATGTAGTTCTCGATGTCTGGCAGGGCTTTCTCTTTGATTATCTTCAGCCTGAATTGAGAGAGCAAAAAGATATGGTCATAGCATGTGCAATAATGTGCTTGCCGTGAAATATTAACCAGCAGGCAGAGGAGACAGGGAAAACCTTTCAAAACAAGCTCTCTCTTCATCTAAGCCATGTAATATTTTCTCATCGACTACTAATTTAAGAACAGTTATCCAGACTTCTTATAATCCCTTCTTATAACATCTCTTTCTTCTTAAAATAGGAATTCATTTCAGGGCACTTCCATGCCAACCATGCAGGAAGATTTATCTTGATTACATATTGTTCTAGTGTAACATCTTATGATCTTTATATTACTAATACTTAACACCTTGTTAATGCCCTGTGTTTAGAGTCGTAATTGTGCCTTCATGAAAGATGCTCCATCATACATAGGGTGGAATCCAAAATCCCTCTTGCAGAGCTGGAGAAGTAACTACTGTAGTTGTTTACCAGAGACTATTCTGAAGTTCTGCATGAGTTCAAATGGAAGGATTTAATTAAATTGTAGACCTCAGCAATTGCTCATCTTTCCGATAAAATGAGCAAGCTAATTCCTCGAACACTTTTAGGACTGGCGACCAAGTCATTAGTCTGTGGGGGCTATTTGCTGAGCCACACTGACGTAGCTGGAAAGGAGAGCCTGCTTTATCTCGACTTTTCTAAAACATTCTACACACTGATTGAGTGGCAGTCTGGAGATGAGGTGACAAAACCATTGTGACTTACCTGAGCTTGTCACTTCTTCCTGATAGGTTAGTGAGACCTAGCAGAGCCTCATAATTTTGGAGCCCATCTCTCTCTGTATTCAACAAACTGACCAGTGGCCGCACCACTTCATACACCTAAGAGAGGGGAATATTGGATTGTCACTCTTTGGCTGCCAGATCCCAGTCCATTGCCATTGGTCACAAAAATACTACAAGGAAAAATTGTGTTGACTTACCCGCTCCCCTGGGAATGCTATGTCTGGATTGGAGATGGCAGCAATTTTGGCGAGAGCGTGAGAAGCCTTCACTTTGCCGACATCTGTGCCTTCTAGAGCCAGAGGTATTAGGGCCTAGCATACACAGCAAAGAATTTAGGCTCATAAGGATGGTACCATAAATCTTTTCATTTTACTCGAGTTTATTTAAGGAAAGCCCCTGGAAGGGTCAAATTTTGTCCAAATCTATTGGATAAAGAAACGAACTTTGAATTGTAGAACACATTGGATCTCCTGGAGGCACTGGAGGTGATGCACTGGGATGGGTTACCTAGCGAGGCAGTGGAATCTCCATCCTTAGAGGTTTTTAAGGTACAGCGTGGCAAAGCCCTGGCAGGGATGATTTCGTTGGGGTTGGTGCTGCTTTGAGCAGGGGGTTGGACTAGATGACCTCCTGAGGTCCCTTCCAACCTTAATCTTCTATGATGTATGTGTCCGTGTTGTCAAATACCCACACATGAGCCTGAAGAAGGCTACTTTAGGACAGTTGAGTCTCATCATTGCTTCAGTGGTGGTGTGACTGAAGGGTATATGTTCCAGGAGCTAACTTCATAGGACAACTTCTCTTGCACGGTAGAACAGGAACCCGGGCTGTCGTAGGAGCCAGCAGATATTAGAGGAAATCGTTACTGAAGTGCCTGGTAGAGGCACAACCTGCTGGAGTTTATAGCACAGTATCAGCTAACGCTAACCTGCTCAACCCATGAGTGGGCCACATCCAGGGTCACTTTAGGAAACACCGTCTCGTAAGAGGAAGCAAAAATGCAAAAGCCGCATCTCATTCAGTACACCTGCTAGTAGTACACTAAGTGAGGCAGTGGGGCAGGGCAGATACTGGAATCCTAGACCACTTCTGTTTGTTTGGGGGGGTAGAGTACATATATATTTAAAATATTGGGGAAAGCAGGCTTCCTTTGAAAAAAGGCTGGTCTTGTAAAAACCTATTACTAACCTTGCCAAAGCTGTGTTCATTGAGACATGGTGCACACGCCCTTTCCACTATAGGTGTTTGTGCGCTTCAATGTGCAGTTGTTGGAAAGTTTTTCCCTTCTCGGCTGCCTCACATTCAGGCGTACCGGGCTGAGCCACCACGATCCCCCTCAGTTCCTTCCTACCGGAAAGACTCAGAGAAGGGAAGGAGGGCGGGTTGTGAAATGGACACATGCATCCATCTTGAAGGACAACAGTTACAGAAAGGTTTTTTCTTTGACTGATTGCATATCTCCATTCCAATTGCAGAAAGAGACCCAAAGTTTCCATGTTTTTACCCAACTTTGATACTTGCTGGCTCTCATGTCAGTTTGTGGGCCTTGCTGTGTCATGCTGCCTCTGGGTTCAGTATAGTTGTTAATCACCAGCTAATTGCAAGCTTGACTGTTCTCTTATTTCTGTACTTTCTTTGTTCCCAGGGCAGATCCTTCTGTATTTTAGGGTTGTTGATTTGCACTTTAAAGTCATTGATAGGGATTCTTTGGCCTTCAGGGTTTGGATGGCAGTTGGTGTCTTTACTCCCTTTTCTGTTGTTAGAGCAATTTAGGTTGGTGTCTTTTTATGCCCTGCACATACAGTCTTCACTCACGCAAAGAGAATTTATCAAGATATTTTTAGGTTCAATAGTACAAGTACAAGTTTCAGGAAAGAGCTTCCTTCAAGAAACAAACAAGATGGAGTCCACTTACGCCACACTAAACAGTACGATACCATTATCATAACAGTAAAGGAAAAATTTAACTCTACCTCTATCTCACTTATACTATAGAACAAGGAGTCTACATCTGATTTGTTTGCACAACTCCTGGGAACGGCTCACACTGTAAGTGACTTACAAGCAATCCCTGGAGTCTGTTTGCAGAGATTGGAAGACCACTCCTCCTAATTTAGCATCGTCCCTAGATTGTTGAGAGATTGCCTTATGCTACGCTAATGTATGGCATGATGACCAGGATGCCGCTTTGCAAATGTCCAGTATGGACATGGTAGCCAGAAAAGCCCCAGAGGTCACTTAGGACCTAGATGAATGACTGAACGCTATTTAGCGGCTTCACATTAGCCAACTGGTAACACAGTTGAATACAACTGCGCATCTGTGACAAAATCCTCTGCATGGAAACAGGACTTCCCTTCGTTCTGTCCACAAATTGAATGAACAATTGAGAAGACTTGAAAGGTTGAGTCCATTCCAGATAAAATAGTAAAGCTCTAACGTCCAAAGCATGTTGTCTCTCCTCCCCTTTATTACCACGAGGCTTTGGGAAGAAGGTTCGTACGAAAATTGCTTGGTTAATATGAAAAGTGGAGAACACTTTTGTAAGAAAACTTGGGTGAGGACAATGGTTGACTTTGTCTGTATGGAAAAGCATATATGGAGAATCAGATACTAGATCCCCCAGCTTCCCCACTCTCCTAGCTGACGTACCGGCTACTGAAAAATGCTACCTTCATCGAAAAGTGCAACGGAGCAGGTCACTTGAGGCTCAAAGCGGGGACTCCTCAGCTTTGTGCAGACTAGATCGTGGCTCCATGGTGGAATAGGGCTCTGTGCCTGCAGGAAGAGCCTGTCCAAGGCCTTTAAAAATCATACAGCCATCAGGTCGGAACTGAGAGATCGGTTATTCACATGTGGGTGCAATGTAGTCTGATAGGGCTAACCACCAATCCTTGATGTTTCAAGGACAGAAGATTGTCCAGCACGTGCTGAATAGAAGCAAGAACAGGGAAAATTTCTTTCAGTCTGGACCAGTTGGAAAACCTCTTCCATTTAGCCAGGTAAATACTTCTTGTTGGTGGTTTCCTACTATTCAGAAGCACATCCTGAAACTCTCTAGAGCAGAACAGCTCCACCCACGTTAACCGTGATGCCTCCATCACGTGAAGGGCCTGAAGATTGCAGTGGAGGAGGCAGCTGTGATTCTGTGAAATCAAGTCCGTGTGAAGTGGGAGTGATGAGGGAAGGGGGCTGATTGAGAGAGCACCACTTCTGCAAGGGAAAAACTCTCTGACAACTGTGCACTGGAGCTCACAAACGCTTACATGGAACAGACGTGCAATCACTCAAAGAATTTAGTTGTCCTGCACGCTCAAGTTAAAAACCACATCCGATGATGCACATTTTTCCTTTGGTTAAGGTTTTAGGTCATTAAAATTAGGTATAGACAGTTTACCCCCCCCAGGGCTAGTGTTAAATGATGATGTTTCTGAATATTCTAAAATTGTAATAATAATCAATTACCTTCCCACCTCCTTGAGCTACAATGGTACCCCGGTCCTTGGGATCTTCACACAAGGCAAGGAAAACCCTGCAAAACACCAGCATTGCTGAGTTAAACCGATCTGCAAAGGGACCATATCCCACCTGTTCAATGTGTTATGATGCAAGTGGCTAATGTTCAGTGAAATGGTATTACATTCAGCAGGTAGATTACCCAGTGGTACCGAAGTTTTAATGCAGTGCAATAAATTAGGGAACCCCAGCAGCTTTGATCCTCTGCCTCCAATCCCTCCACTATTCCATGAGGTTTTTATAAGGTTCTGTAAGATTAGAAATTCGAATGGTAGCCTAGTGACAGACTGTAAATGAGCACTGCCAATTAGTTTCAGGCCCAACATCCCAATTTTTGTAAAAACTCATTAAAGTATTTTCCTCTACTGCTATCTTTAGCTGTCATTAACAGATTCATTGGCGTGAATCTGCAGCATACAAGAACATACCTTTTTCTTTTGACATCATGTATATTACACATTGTGTGAAGAGCTTTAATGGGGCTCAACGGTTAATACAGTTATAAGACCCCCAATTTATTCTGTGATTTGGAAGTTTAAACAACTTGGGCATTAAACTGAGCTGTAAAATGCAGTGCAGCCCCTTGCATTAGTTGTTAAGTGAAGATTTTCTCATGCAAGACCTTCTACAGTAGTTACCCAAACAACTGCCCCATGGGGTCTCAGCACATGTTCGAGTAAGGCAGGTATACCTGGCTAGCAGCTCCTTGGTCTGGTCTGTTAAGATGGCACTATCAGCCTTGACCATACAGGTCAGAGCAGAAGTGATGCCAGCTTTGAGCAACCGTTTCACTCGCTTGTAAACAAAGTCCTTCTTGTCCTGAAAGGGCCATTAAAAAAGAATGAGCAAGGCTTCCATCATAGTCTTTATACAGGGCCCTCACACTGGCGGGAAAAAGGGTGCATTTTACCAGGGCCCGGAGGCTGGGCCCATGTTGCAACCCCCATTACCATGAGGAAAAAAAAGTCATGGCTCATGAGATTGTATGTCTGGGATGAGGGATTGTGGTGTGTGGGAGGGGGCCTGTGTTACAAGTTTATACTGGGCCTGAAAAAAATACGCTTGGTGTTAGGGATCGGCAAGTCCTGGGCATAAGCAACCTACCTTGGGGTGCTCCTCAGGCACATGCTGTTTGGAAAACTGCGCCAGCTGCACAAGCTCTGGGACCAGTTCTTTGACATCGTAACTGTTGGTACAGTTCACCAGAGTGGACGCCACAGAGTACAGGACGGTCTTGTCGCTCGTCTGTACCGCAAATGGAAACATGAAAATGGATCGGGACGTTGAGAGTGCAAGCAGGAGTGTGGTGTAGCGACTGGAGAGGCGTGTGGGGGTTAGGACTCTTGGATTCTGTTCTGGGTTTGAGAGTGCATCTTGATATGTCACTGTCATCACATTAAGGACGTGCAGTGACTTATAAGCCATACCGCAAGAGGGTAAGTAAGACAGGGAGGACTCTGAAGGAAGATACTGTTCAGATGGTGGATGACTTACTGGCCTGGTGGGACATTAAGAGGCATGGTATCAATTAATGAATGGCGGTAATAAACACCCTCTCACCTGGTCACCTTCGAGATAACCCATCAAGATTATTAACCCATGCAATGTTCGCAAGGTTGGAGGCACAAGACAAGGGATTATTTTCAGCGTGATAAGAGGCTGAGGAGAGGAGACGTACCTTGGCTAATTCAAACATGGCTTGCAGGGCCGGATTATCTTCCACAAAGTCATCTTTCACATCTGCATCCAGGGTTAGGTATGCCAGACCTTCCACAGCCCACTTTCTGGTGCGGATGTCAATACTGGTGTTACACAGCCACCTGAACAAGACAAAAGGTTCCATCATTCTACCTGAATGGTGAAACAGATTGACATAAGAGGAAGAGGCAAAAACCCAAAGGGGTGTTAGTAAGGTGACCAGATTACGAATGTGAAAAATCAGGACAGGGAGTAAGGGGGACAATAGGCGCCTATATAAGAAAAGGTTTTGAATATCGGGACTGTCTCTATAAAATCAGGACATCTGGTCACCCAAGGTGCTGGGGAACTGTGCGTTAGTTTTACCAGCATCTTCAGACACTGAAGCAGACCCAGGAAACCTCAAATCCTAGTGGTGAAGGTTATCTTTGGATACGAAGTTCACCTGGGGAATGTAAGGGGGGTGTCTATGCATTTTATAAAACAGGCCTTTAATATATTATATTTTTAGGCAATAGGGCTATCTTCTTTGGTTTCTTAGCTGGTGAGTGAGTGAGGAACCAGATGGATTTGATGCTAACAAAGGAAAAGGGGAGTCAGGGTGGAGAATAGACAATGAGTTATGCGAGTTGTAGGCATGGAATCCTAAGCGTTTTGGGAAGTGCTAGAAACCTTTGTTAAGGATCATTCAGATGTTAACAATGACTCTCTGTCCCCTTGTAGTCAACTGAGGAAAAGTAACCTGGAGCTGAGGACCTCCCCAGCAGAGATGGTATTGAAAAATATTTTGGAAAAAAAGGAATGGAAAACAAGTAACAGCAGAAGACAATCAAGAGCACACTTCCATTCTGCTTACTTTCGACACTGTTTTGCCAGTTTATCTGTGGATCCCTCAGCAAATTGGCGCAGGCCATAGTCCGTGCCTCCCGCTGAACCCAGCTTGCAAAGACCCTGAGAAAGAGATTGAAAGAAAAAGCATTATATCGGTAGATACAGGTATAGCTAACATTCTCAGTGACAGCCTCAAGTCTAGATGCAATTTAAGTGAAAGGGAATTAATTATCTTCCACACAAATTGATACAGATTACAACAAATAGAGAGTTCTGTATTGCTTTAATTTTGCATTTATATTTTGAAGCCCTGCATCCATTCACTGTCCATTATAGGAATGAAAAGACTTTAGTCACCATGCACAAGAAACTTTACAGAGCCATTCAACTTTATATAGCGGTCACTTCTATTCCACTGGCTCATAGAGAAGAATCCAAGATGACAAACATGAAAGGCATGAGAGCCTTGTTGCATTACAAAACTTGTTCTCTGCCAAGCCCTGCAAACTGTCATGCCCTCCTCCTTCCCCAAACCCTTTAGAGTGACATTAGTGCAAGCTCCTATTGAAAGTACTCTGGCGGAGCGGAGTTTGCCGCATTGCAAACCTAGAGTGAATCTGTCCCGTGGAACAGATACAGAGGCAGAGCTCTTCCTAGGATAGGATGATAAAGCTTTGGCAGGTAGCAGAGTGGGCTGAAAACTCACCACTAGAGCCCGAATTTTGATCTTCTCATTCTTGGTCTTCTTGTAGACTTCCTTCAGTAGCGCCACTCCGTTGGTGATGATGAAGGTGGCCCGGCTCAGCTTGGTGGAGGCGTGGATGAGGGCCTCCACAGCCACCAGCTGGTCGATCTCTCTTTCAGATCCACACAAAGCAACCATCATTTCCATGACGCCCTTCATGCCCAGCAACTTGTTGCCCAAGTCTAAAGGCCCTTGCAGTATCCCAGACACTGTCTGGATGGCATGAAGAGTCTTATCCATATCCTGAGGGTCAACCTTGCTCCTGGAGTGGACAGCAGATAAAGAATCAGTGGGGGCAGGCTGGAGAGGGAGAGCACGGTGTTATCGTCAGAGCCTCTGTGCTTTACCTGTTTCTCGCCTTGAGGGCCATGCATTGTGGCCAACCTCCTCTGTCGAACAGAGCGCCATTTCCAAACTGGAATTTAATCCCACACATTATATCCCAGTGGCCAACTCTGGACAACTTCACCTCATTTTTATCCACAAGATGGGAACAGCAGAGGCAAAAGCCAGGTGAACTTCCTCAATACCCCACCCATAGGTAGAGGAACCTCCTCTGAACTATGGAGATGGAACTACCCTCTAACTCCTTTACCCTAAAGGATAAAAGGGGTCCTTTTATTTCTCCGGTGAATTGAACTAACTGTCAGACTGTGTTGTTTGGATGACATGGACACATGTTCACTCAGAACAGAAATGAAGCCAATATTGCAGGCCAGTGGATAAAAAGCACGAGAGCAGAAATCAGCCCCGCTTTCTATTCCCAGCTCCACCATCGATGTGTGTGACCCTTAGTGAGTCACTTCACCTCCCTGGATCTCAGTTTATCCATCCGGGGATTAAAAATGCTAAATCACCAATAACGCATTTGCAGATGGACAGGTGAAAAGCCCTATATAAGCGCAAGTTGCAGAATACGTTGCTCAGAAGATGGCCCTGCTTTCAGCCACTGAAAAGCCATGGCTTGTAA
>ML675623.1:3536866-3570076 GCA_007922155.1 Mesoclemmys tuberculata | reverse complement strand
TCAGAAGATGGCCCTGCTTTCAGCCACTGAAAAGCCATGGCTTGTAAGCTATATCTCAATGGCAACCTCAAGAGGAAAGGTTCAGTGTTTCCATTATCAATCTTCTGAACTATTCAGTGCTTTTCTGCTTGCCATCCTCCCTTGAAGAACTCTAGAATCCACTCAGAGCCAGCAAAGAACTTTTTAACTACAGTGGAAAAATAAAAAACCTAGGGCACATTTTATTTTGGCTCACTTCCCCCTGCTATGAATCTGAAAGGATTACAACACAGCATCTGACCCCATCCTGGGTTCTTATGAGCTGTACTTTGTCCATCCCTGTGAAGTGCCTTGACTCACCTGATGTATTCTTCACAGATCTCTCTGAAGTTATCTCGCTCGGGATCACATCGCAGGTCATCATACAGCTTATTCAGGAGAATGGAAGCGATCATCCGGGTGTTCTCCGTTAAGGGCAGGCAGTTGGGCAACTCGGGAACCTGGCCAACAACTTTTAGTATCTTTTTGAGACCTGGACACAGAATTAACAGGGCTTTTAGAGAGGACGGGCCTGTACCAAATTAAGGTGCTGTGCTGGGGACATTCTCCTGCACCGAATTGTACAGGTTGGAATATTTTCAGACATCTGGCCTGTAAACTAATTTAATACAATCTTGTTAACCCTTAGGCAAAGATGTAAGCAATTAATTTACTGATGCAAGGAAGGACTACCCATGACAACAAAAGTTTGCAGACTTGAGCTGTTAAGCAGCCGTCATAAAATGATGGCCAAAATAATACTGTCCTTTTCACAGTACTGGTTCAGCAACTGGATCCGTCCTTTATTTAAAGAGGTACAAGACCTGCTGATGTTAATGGCAGAAAGGCCTTACAATGAGGAAGAGGGGCTTTGAAACATTAGAGGAGATTCTGGAATAAATCGTCATTAAAAGAAGGTATTAGGTTTGAAGAGTTTCAGTGGTCGAACTCAAAAAATAGAACCATAGAACCATAGAATATTAGAGTTGGAAAGGACCTCAGGAGGCATCTAGTCCATCCCCCTACTCAAAGCAGGACTATCCTCAGCTAAATCATCCCGGCCAGGGCTTTGTCAAGCCGCAGCTTAAAAACCTCTAAAAAGATAGTTGTGGGGTTTTGTTTTGTTTTTAAAAAACACAAAACTTCATTTTTTAAAAGAAAAATCCAGTTGTTTTGGAAAGTCTCAGCATATCGGATTCCTTTTCTAGCCAGGTATTATTTTACATGCTCCTAAGGGAGGATGGCTTAAGAGCTTTCCTGCCCATGACACACATGCAGGTCTAGGTGTGGAAAAGGGGCATTCACCGTTGTCAATGACAAAGATGGTTCTGGAGTTGTCTTGGATTCTCAGATCCTTCCTGGGTATGTTCTTGTTGAGCAGGTTGAGAGCCTGGTCCCGACCTTGCCCAGATACCTTCTTACTGACCAGCATGTCCAGCAGGTGCATCGTGATCATCTTCAAATCCTTCTTCGTGTCTGCACCAAAGACAAGGCAGTGGCAGAGGGTTAAAAGAGGGAGCACTGCGAAGGCTGGTTAACCAACTGAATACCATTTTTGAATGGTTCTTTTGTTAGACTGTACGGGGGGCTGTGTCCTAGCGAATGTGTCAATTTCATACCAGTACAGAAAAACATTACGGGTGTGCATGCGAGCTACTTATGGCCCTGGGGCCTTCAGGTCTTGTAAAGAAAGGTGTTTTTAACAGTGGGCACCGGGAAGCCTAGATGCCCGGCCTAGACGTTTGCAAATCCACCCACAGGCAACTAAAAGCAGAATTTGTAGGATCAGCTGTTCAATGCAGTGGGAACCCTAGATCTCTTTACGTCTCATCCATCTGTGCCATCATTCAGTGGTTAGATTAATTACCCAGCACCAGAGCTTCTTCTTTTCCATGTTGCTCCTTCCTTCCCTCCCCTGATAAGGAGTCTGTGATGGCTTGCATGAGATTGCAAACAGCCATTGAGATTTCTTCATTATCCACTGCCATCCACATACAAATCTGATCAATTCCCAGCAGGTGAAGGATTGCCGTGGCCTGACCAGATAAAAGATAGATTGGGTTCAGCGTTATAGGTCATATTATCCAGATAAAGCAACTTTCTTCTCTCACTCATTAAAATGTCATGCTTGTCATGGCCATAGAAATAACCTAATGGCTGAATATTGAATGTACTGCGGTTGGCCAGTCCAGGCACAGGGAGTGGTTTTACACTTCCTGACTCACATTTGTATGTATAGAAGCAGTTTCTGTCCTACTAAGATCCTGAAAGAGAGACAAGAAAGAGCAGTTTGCAGCCAGGGGGTTGGACAGAAGGAAGGACATCTGTATTTTATAACTCCAGTTTTCCCAAGGGGACTTTCATACACCTAGCGCAGTGGGGTCGTGATCTATGATGATGAGGCATCCAAGGTCCTACAGTAATACAAATAAGTAATACTGTTACACTAAGGGTTCCTCAGTAATCAGCCAGGTATTGTCTAGTCTGCAGATAAATCCAGATGGTGGCTGGATTCAGTGAAATTGTGTACAATGACCTGTGTAACAGATCGGACTCCTTGGAACCATGGCAGCTTCCAAAGATGTGCCAGAAGCCATGGGCATGGGGAATGTTCATAAAATGTAAACGTGCCTGCCTCTTTGTGGGTTTGGGGTTGTATTCTGGGTCCATGGAGGATTGTCACGGAGCTTCCTCCAGAAACTTAAATCAGTGGGGGGTGATCATGGCAAATCCTGGGACAGATAATTCTAGAGAAGTACCTGCCGTTGGGGAGAATTGTATATCTGGTTCAGAGAAGAGTCAAGTGCTCAGTGGCTGAAGAAGGGTTTTTGGTATAAAGGGTCACCCTGAATGGACTGAGTAACCCTCATTTGATCTTCTGTTGGACATGAGACTAGCAAAGAGGACCAAACCCTACTGAAAGGGCTTGAAGAACTGAAACCTACATGCATGTAGACGGTCTATTTTTGTAGGATGTTTTCTTTGTCATGCTTTTGTCCTAAATAAAAGGCACTGAGCTCAGTGAAAGCTGACTGGTCACTGGTAGACAGTGCTGGCTCTGGCGGGGTTGCATGTACCCCCGTGTGCAACCACAACAAATCTGGGCTCAATCTCTCTGCTGTTTATTCTTGCCATGATTGAAGTCTTACTGTGTATCAGTTCAGAGTCTGGATTGCAATGAGTATCTCATGTGCTGTTACATGGGCCATTTGAGGACCACATTTCTCACAAGGATGGATTAACTTAAAAGGTGGCCCCCGGTCCATCAAAACTTTGGGGCCTTTCTAGATACCTTGATCTTCCTCTTCCAGCCCTCTGACTGTTTCTTCACCTAATGAAGGTCTTGGCTAATCACCTCTCAGTCTTTTCCTAGAGAGCATGTGTCTCACTGCTCTAACACGGCACCGTGGCCCACTTGGAGTCAGGGATCCTGGCTTAACCCCTCTTTGGTCACAGCCTCCTACAGGATTGTGGCTGTACATACCGCTCATTTCACAAGGCGTTTGTGTTAAACCAGCCTCAGTTACCCACCAAGGAACATCTTTGAACCTGAAACTCAAGAAAGCTACAAAGGTTTGCACCCTACAATGGCTAACTTTCACCACCTGGCTTCTCTGTGTTTCATTCAGTGTAAAGTTTATTTTTCTTTTAGAAACAGGCTTGGCTCCATGAAAAACCAAATCAGAGGAGTACCAGATCGATCCTTCTAGTAAGTGGAGACAGTCGGGAAGTAAGAATTGCCCTTCTGAAACAACGAGAAGCAGGTACCTTTGAATGCCCCGGTTGCAGTGCGAGACAGAGACGGGGTTCTGAGTGGCTCAGCTTACCCGTGCCTGGTGTCCTGTGCACATGCCTGAAAGGGTCCTTACGGATGCCAGGATCATCTCTGCATTTTTGGTTTCTATCAGCTGCTGTAGCAGCTTCACTCCGTTGTTCTGGAATAGCCTCTCGGCTCCTGCTTGCTCCCGCCCAAGAACAATGAGATTGTTTGCAGCCTAGGTAAAAATGAGGTGAAAAAAATCAAAGGATCAGTAATCAAGGGGCGGTAGCCAATCTCAATCCACCTCCTACTAAACTAGTTGCATTCAGAACGAGACTTTGAAGGAAGGAAGTGGCTTAAGATACGCTTACACTGCACACTTCTTTCAGCAGTGTGTCTTGCACATATCCATGTAGACCCCCCTGCCATGGATATAAACAGCAGCGTAGAGACAGGTACAGCTTAGACAAATGAAGATGCCTGAACGGACTGGGTATGTGCTTGAATACATGGTTCTCTCCTCACCCAAACTGTGCCTCTCTGTCTAGCATCCCACACCCGCCCTTCTTCTGAAACCCTTCCCAAGCCTTTTTCTGCAGCACCTAGCACCACGTACACGACGTGTCAGTGCCAGTGGGGTGTAGTGTAGACGTAGCCTGAGAGGGATAAAGAAAAAAGGGCTAAGTGGTGGTTTGGGAAACTTGTTACCAATCTGCAAATATCTGAAGGCGTAGCCCCGAGAGTGAAAGGGAAACATGTTGGGTGGTGTCAGAGGGTACAACTAGCATGAATGAGTGCACAGAAGGGTTTCCTAACAACAATAATGCCTCACAGGAAGAGGAGGGAGTGCTTTCTGTTCGGAGACATACAGCTAGACTGGGCAAAAAGCGGTCCTGCAGGAGGAGATGGGGTCCTTCCTCTGAAAGGAAAAGGGGAGTAAAGGATGGGCAGTGAGAGAGAGGCCTAAACTGCAGACACCAGATCTGGTTTTGAGCTTCATTTGTGATTTGGGAGCGTTGCTGATGTTCCCCCGGCTTTGTAGGTCTGCCCCTCTGAAACATTTCAGTTCTCTGCTCTCTCAGTATGCTCAGTTCCTCCCCTTCCCCCTTCTGTTTCTTCATGTGTTGGGTGGAGGAGAGACTTTTGCTCCAGACTGTGGGCTTTGAAGCCTGATAAAGTTCATCTCAGGAATCCCACCACCTGCCTTGCACATCTCTCACCTTCTCTCGCTTCTCTTTCTCACTGTTCCCATCCAGCAGGATTTCAAACATGTTCTGCACTCTGGCGTCGGTGGAGAACTGAACGTGCAGCTGTACGAGGATGAAAAACATCACGTCTTAGCACAAAACCTGAGGCGGAGTTCTTCCATTTGTGTTTAGGCTGCACGTCTCTCTCAAACCGCCATCATTTTAAGCTGCCTGGTAAGTCAACTTCAATTACACATTGACTTTGGTGTTTCGTCTTTTTAAAATATATATTTCCACCTCTGACACTCAAGAACAATTGCCAGAGATTCAGCCCACAAGCTGTTCTGTCTGGCGTGCAGGCCTTTGAACACAAAGCATGTCACCTTCTAGCCCTCCAAGCGACACTTACCATTGACACTCAACGGATTCTCTTACTCTGGAATACAGTAGTACATCTTCAGCTTTAACACACCTCAATGCAAGGCTGTGTGTGCACCGCCCAAGCATTTGGTGTTGTTGCAAAGGCATTTACCTTTTCCTGAATATTGGCTCCCAGACGCCTCAGGGTCTCCTGGAAGTTTTTGTTGCGGGGCTCAAGGGTGGCACATCTCTGGACATCTTTGAAGGCTTGGTCCAATTTACCTAGCCTCTCCAGAGCCTGGCTGCGCCTGTACAAGGCCTTAATATCCGAAGCATTGATGTCAATCGCTAGGAAAGTGATCAAATACAAAAAGACATCAACATTTGCATCATACTCCATCCATATACAGGGGATTCACTATGACAGTAACGATGAAGGCGCATGGCACTTACCCAGGGCTCAGTTAACCTGTTCCTGCAATAAATCTCTTCCCTATCTGATGGCGTTTGACGGTGCCAGCTAGTAAGGTCTAGTCATTTTCAAAAACATGGACTGATGCTCGAAAGAGCTGTGAGTTAGTCACTGGTTCTTCGAGCTGCCTGGTGGGACTTGCCCTTGTGCTCGGGGTCTAACTGATCACCGTATTTGGGGTCAGGAAGGAGTTTTCCCCTGGGTTAAGTTTGCAGAGACCTGGGTTATTTCCCCCCCCCCTCCTCTGCAGCACGGGGCACGGGTCACTTGCAGGTTTAAACTAGTGTAAATGGCGGATTCTCTGCACCTTGAAGTCTTTAAGCCATGATTTGAGGATCCCAGTAACTCAGCCAGAGGTTAGGGGTCTATCACAGGAGGGGGTGGGTGAGGTTCTGTGGCCTGCGTTGTGCAGGAGGTCAGACTAGATGATCATAATGGTCCCTTCGGACCTTAGAGTCTATATTGTCAGTGGGGATCCCACTTTAGGTGACTGCCAACCAGTGTCCCATCTGGAAGTTGGGGTTGAGCCATCCTGCCTGATGTAACCGAGCAGGGATGAGAATACGGTTCTCTCGACCATGGCATCTGGTCCCGTAGACTATTCAAGGGCATAGGGCTTAACAAAACATCAAGGAGTTACTTCCCACGGCTCCCCTACAGATTTCAGATACGGGTATGTGCCTGAAGCTGGCAGAAGATGTAGTTTATGCTCTTGCGGGGTAAGCCCTAACGTGTGGCGTTAGGCCATTGTTCATTGTCCATTGGCCATTTGGTGGCAGATCGATATGCACTGCAGGATCCAGTTTGATATCCCCTGGGAGCAGATGGCTACGAAGAGATGAGATGACCGTCTGATAGAATAAAACCCATCGGTGTAGTATAATTAGGCCCCTGAAATGTCCTGAGTGTGGAATTTCTTCTCCCCAAGTACAGAATGGGGTTTTGGAAGAATACAGGTATGTTAGGAGACCAGTGCAAATGGAATACAGAGATCACGTTAGGGCCAGGCCTCAGATGATGTCTCTGTACCCGCTCATCTCTGTGGACTGTTGCTTACCCATAAGAGTTCTTGAGCCTTCTAGCTAATGTGATTGCAGCAAAGAAGAGCCTTGAGGAAAAGAGGGTCTAAAGAGCACCCCAAAAGCAGCTCTTGCAAGAATGATATGGAGATCCCAGGCGGGCTAGGTTTCTCCGACTGGTGGGTCGGTATGCAACAAACCCTTCAAGAATCTTTATACCATGAGAAGGGGCAGCACAAGGTTTCTGTACTGACATCGTTGGTGCTGGACGTGACTTCAGGGCCAAGTCTTTACTTGACACAGAGTTCTAGTCAGCACTGGTCTTTGGAGTCATGCTAGCTGGTAGAGGATGACTTGAGAGGTACCCCCTGATCTGACCTGTGTGACCTTAGGCAAGTCACTTAGTCTCTTTGTTGCCTCGGCGCCCCATCTGTGAAATGGGGATGGCAGCCCAACCTACCTCACAGGGGAATTGTGAGGATCACTACCTAAAGATTGGGAACTGCTCAGATACTACGTGATGGGAACTGTATAAATACCTAAGTTAGCTAGACTCACAATGAGACCAAAAAAAGACAACAGCTGTGGCAGTCAGTGGAAGGAATTAAGCCACTGCAAGATGGGCAAGGCTTAGAGTCCAGCACTAGGTGCAGAGCGCCACGTGAAACAAAAAGCTTGGCGGATTTGAATTAAAAGGGGGAAAATTAATAAGCCTGGAGAAAATAGATTCTAATCTGACTCGGAGGAAAAAGCGCTAAGAAGCAGTGGGTTAGACATCACGAGTTTTGTCTCACTGCCACAGGCGGAAAGAGGGAATGGAGGGATGGTAGTGGTCACTGTGCCCTGCGTGTCCTTGGATTTGGGGGGCGGCACAGACGTAGCCCAATGGGCACTGCTATTCAGCAGATTCAGATCTGGCATGCATGAGGCTCATGTGCACCAAGAGAGGGATCCACACTGACACTTGAACATCGTTTTTTGTCTAGGGAAGAAATTATTCCCCCAATTAGTTCACTGTATGAATTTGCCAAAGTGAACATAAGAACAGCCATACTGGGTCAGACCAATGGTTCATCAAGTCCAATATCCTGTCTTCTGACACTGGCCAAATGCCAGGTGCTTCAGAGAGAATGAACAGAACAGGCAATTGCATTGTGTGATCCATCCCCTGTTGTCCACTCCCAACTTCCGGCAGTCAGAAGTCAGGGACACCCAGATCATGGTTTTGCATCCCTGCCCATTGTGGCTAATAGTCATTGCTGGACCTATCCTCCATGAACGTATCTAGTTCTTTTTTGAACCCTGTTCTAGTTTGGGCCTTCACAACATCCCCTGGCAAGGAGTTCCACAGCCTGAGCATTGTGTGAAGTAGTGTTCCCTTTTGTTTGCTTTAAACTTGATGCCTATTCATTTTATCAGGGGACCCCTGTTTCTCGTTTTATGTGAAGGGGTAAATAACACTTCCCCATTCACTTTCTCCACACCAGTCATGATTTTATAGACCTCTGTCATATCATCTCCTTAGCACCAGTCTCTTCAATCTCTCCTCATATGGAAGCTGTTCCATACCCTTAATTTCTGTGGCTCCTCTCGGTACCTTTTCCAATTCCAATATATCTTTCTTAAGATGGGGTGACCAGAACTACATGAAGTATTCATGCTGTGAGCGTATTATAGATTTACATAGTTGCATTATGAGATTTATTGTCTTATTATCTATCCCTTTCCAAATCAAAGTGCATTCATTGAGATTTAGGATCTTTATAATCTTCAGTTTTTCAGGGCACGTTTACCTGGGTAGAACACTTTCAGCCCCTTTTAAGCACAATGGATATGTAGAGATGATACCTGATTTCCTGCTTTCATTTCCCCACCAGGCCCCATTCTGTGAGTACATGGAACAGAGATACTCTCATTTGATTTTAAAGTTGAGGATGAACTTTACATAAACCAGTGCAGAATCCTGATATTTAACATTCCCAGCAAAACAATTTATAGCTGATTTCTTGAACTGCATAAAACAGCAAAACTACAGGCGTGCAGTATATAGCAGTTAGTAATGGAAAAGGAAAACACAAGAGAGGAATCCAGTTATACAAAACCTATCTTACAACAGCAAACAAAACAAAACAAAACAAAGCTGAAATGTGAGTTTAACTGATTTTATTAAGCTGACACAAAACCCAAGATCTGCAAATACACTGGAGGGAGGTGCAAGTGCATGTAGCAGGACTCAAAGCCCACATTTTAGAGCTATCCTTCGGCTTACCTCTAGAAGCATCCGTTGCTGCCTGGGCATAGCTTTCCTGTCAATTCAGAAGGGAGAGAGATTTATTAGCTATAAAGATGGGTAATATTTTCCCAGTACTGATTTTGCAGTGTGATCTTGGGCAAGTCGCTTAGCCACAGATGGGTAAACAAAGGCAAATACTAGATAACTGTGTAAAGCACTGTGTGTAAAGCATCTGTGATGAAAAGCACTTGGTAAATGCTAATTCCTATTACATCAGTGAAGACAACGGATTTGTAGACACTCTTTCCTTGCTGGTATACCCATTCAGCTAAGAAAGGTTGTCGCGTAAGTAAGATACAATGTAAAAGCTTCCAGTAAAACCGTTGAGCATTGGAGGAGCTCCAAAGAGGTGGTCTACATCATTCTGCACCATTTTTCTCCTGGGGATATTAGTAGTGAAGATGGTCAGGGAATAGGCAGGCTTGTGTATGATGGGCTTCTGTAGAAAACATCATCGCAAGTCACTGCAAACCAGCCTTGTGAAAGTTAGGCTCCTTTGATGTGTGCACGAATAGCGTATTGCAGGTAAGTTGGCCTCCAAATTCTTATCCTGCAGGGAGACATCTGTATAAATCTTACACAGAGGAAGGAGGGTTATGAAATCAAGACCCTCTATTACCAAAAACCTCGTGTTTGGGCTAAAGATCTCTCTTTAAGCAGCCTGGAGCCCTTATCCTTTAGAGGCTGGGCCCAGAGGATAACATTTCACAGCTATGCCCCGGAAGGCATAGTGGGATGTAGAACCTGATATTTTTGCTTCATGCTCAAACAGCGTCACCTGGAACGTCATTGAAATTCATATCAGCTTCGTAGTGACTGCTGACAGAGTGAATACGGCACGGCTTTGGCTCTTTTGCTGGTTGAGAATATCTGAAGGCCTCTGTTTGTATGGTCCCTGCTTTAAGAACTTACTTGTCTGTGTTTGGTTTGTGGCTAGGCAGAGTGTGTTTCAGTGAGATCCTGTTTGCTTAATAGGCAGGATGGCTCTGACATAAGGACCAGCGACTGAGGGCAGTGGTGCAACTCCATGCCTTCCCAGTAAACACCCCTCTACCAATACAAAAGGGGAATTATGACACAACCAGCAACCAGTCACTGAAAGACAATGCACTTTAGCATATCTCTCTCAAAGCAATGTCTTAGTACTTCGTTGGGATGCAAATGGCTCAAAACTTTTGCTGAACACCCTGAATGCCTCTGGGCTCACAACTGCATATGCCAAAAAGAACAAAACATTCTGAAAATGGGTGGTGCGAGTGGCACCGTTTTCTATATTAAAAATCAAGCGAGCAGCTAAACCCACCCAATTTCCTAATCCACCTGTCCAGGCTCAGTTCAGAGGGTCTCACCTTCTTCAGAAAGCACGCTGCTCTATTCCTGTACAGCACGGCCTGCAGTGACTTGTCCTTGGTAAGCGTCAAGGCTTTGGTGTAGCTGTTAATAGCATTCTCATAGTCGTTGGCCTGAAAACACTTATTGCCTTCCTCCTTCAACTGAGCCGGGTCCTCCATCTGGGGAAGGAAGTCATAGTTCAGCCTATCTAGGAATCTTAGGGGAAATATCAATTTAAGTTAGTGCTTTGGTTAATATTGGCAAAATCCTCAGCACTTTCTATGTTCAGTAACCCACCTCAGGGTGTAGGGAAGATTAAACCTCTCCCTTGGAGGAAGTGATGCACAATGCTGGAGAGCTAGTCAGCAAGTCAGCATCCAGGTAGCAATATTGGGGTGGAGAATTGCTCTAACTTGTGTCCAAAATCTTTGCACATCCCTTTCCTGGCCATTTTGAGGCCCTATCGCAGGGAGCGAAGTATTCTAGAATCAAGGGAGTTGGACTGAATAACCAACGGAGAGGAAGGCACTACTCCCCGATCCATGCTGGATTCTTTCCTAATGTACGTTTGTTTTAAACAGAAGAAGTCTGGAATTCCAGGTCCCAGTGACGGGGCAGTCAAACCTAGAACCAGTCTCATTCCACGACTTCTCCCAATGCAGGCAGCTTCGGCAGGAGGCCAGGCATTTCAGATTTTAACACAAGCACTTATGGCACTCACTGCAGGTTAAGGACGCAAGGGAGAGAAATCGAAAGCTCATTTTGCCATCACTTGGGAAAAGCAGCACCATTTTACTGGACTTGTAGCAGCTCTTAAAACCGGCCCTGCTGAATGCCGGCAGCCTATTTACGTATATTACTGCATGTAATGCACCACCGAGGAAAGAAGAAGCGGGACCGCAGAACACGGAGGCGAGGAGGGAGATTAAAGAGAATCTAGGCATGGCCCAACACCTAAAGGAATACTTTGCCTCAGTTTTGAATGAGGCTAATGAAGAGTTGAGGGGGCGGTGGCAGGGTGGCAAACGGGAACGAGGACGTGGAGGTAGATGGACGATGCCCCCTGGACCCAGGTACACGCTGAGGGGATGGTAGGAATCAACTCAGAGACGCAGACTACAGTTCGCTGGATTGGCACCTCAGCAGTGGTCGGTTCCCTGCTGACCCAGTGGCGGACCATGTCGCCACTGTTAAGACCCTGGGCTGGGACCCAGTAGAGCAGGGTGGGCCTGGGTCTCCCCGCCAGCAGCTTCCCCCCTATAGACCAGGAGCCCCTCTGTTATTTGGTGCCCCACCCTGCCTAACAGGCTCACAGACTGCTGCTTGATCCGGCTTGAAGGCTGGAATATTAGAAGCAACTAATTCCCCTTTCTGAGATCACCTTCGCAGGTGTATGACAGCGAGGAGGCGTGGCCTCTCTCCTAGACTAACTGGGAGGGATGGTAGGGTGACCAGATGTCCTGGTTTTATATGGGACAGTCTGGATATTCAGGGCTTGTTTTTATAGAGGTACCTATTATCCCCCACCCCTGCCCCGATTTTTCACCCTTGCTAGCTGAGGGACGGCCACGCATGAGTTCAGAAACAAACTTTCCATGAGCTAATTTTTCATTTCCTGCTAGTCTTCCGAAGACTTCGTTTGACGATCAACATCATAATCGCCTCTTCCTCTTTGCACGTCAGGTTGTCACCTAGGGAAAATATCCCTCTCCAGAAGAGCTTCCTGCCTCTAAAAAAGTTCCTTTTATCTATCTGGCTCCTCCCATGCAGTTCCTGGGACATCTGGTCGGATCCTGGCTTGTTCAACACTACCTTCTTTATTCAGAATCCCCAGCCTGGGATATAGGACTTCTCTTCCCCCGTTATTCCGTAACCAACTACTTCTTCGTGATCTCACTCTGGTTTGCCAGAAGTAGAACTCATTGTGGGGACTGAGAGAAGGTGCCAATGTGCTGTTACGATGCCTGCTACCACCTGTGTGTCTTGGAGGCAGGCACTTCCTTCCCTCCATCGCTGGGGTCACTCAGATGAAAGGGGGGTAATCGGATTATGACAAAAGGAGCATGGGGATGTGAGTGGGACCCATCTGTCTGCGAGGTTCCATTCTCTCTGGCGGTGCATCAGGACAGGCTTTGTGACAAGCAGGGGTGCCACGGACATCTCAGTAATGACACCCCCTAAGTAGCAGATTAATTCAACACTCTGAGAAACAGTTTGGAGCCAAAAAGTCAGAATGATAGCCAAAGAATTTCCTAGTCTGGGTTCCTAACCTTGCTCTCTCAGGAAGACAGCAACTGGTCCCCCTGTGTGAGGGGAACAGGTCGAGGGAGGTGACCTCGCACACAGCCACTGATATTTATGGCTACACTTACCAAGACATTGGGAACACGCCTACCTCCTGACTAAGCTCAAAGAAGAAAGAAAGGAACGAACAAAAACCCGGTGTCGGTTTATCGTATTCTGTGGTAAGCATGAGAGAAGGGACGACACCCAAATTAATTTTGCAAGACAATAAATACGCAATTTCAAAATTACAGGAAACATTTTCAAAAAAGTGCAAAAAGTCTTCCCATAAAAATTCAAATTTCAACAAGGCCATTTTAACATTCCCCCCTTTTCATTTCAACCAACTCTAATTGTTAACTAACTTAAAAAACAGCCCTTTCAAATCCAACCAATTAGGCAAGTGAGAAGCCGGCTGAGTAAAGATTTCCTCAGATTACGGACTCATTTTGTCTCTATTCATCAGGAAAGTGAACCCTTAGACTCTTAAGCCCTTTCCACTGCTAGAACAGGTGTACGATCAGTACTCCAACGGGAGTTGTTTGCGAGGCTGAAGCATTTAAAACAAAACCCAAATGGCTGGGTTTTTAAAAAGCTTTATTTAAAGCCAGAAGATCCTTTTCTCAGCAGCCAGTTTGGGGAGGATTAATCTTAAAACTCAGCAAACAGTGGGGTCAGAGCGTCTGCATCACATGGTGAGAAAAGACCCTATCTCGCATTTCAGTTCCTAACCATATTTGGACAGCGTTAGCTGCCCCTGCGGCCTGTCAGTGTCACCTGTCACTGAACTCCACGGCCCCCCATTCCTCCCCCGAGGAAATGCATTTCAAATAAAACAAGTCTTTCATGTACAAACTGCAGTGCACGACATCCCACTGACTTCTGTCCATGCCTGCCCTCCATACCTTGCGCGGATTCAAAATGCTCGGAAGGTCACCAGCTTGGGTCACTTTCTCTCCTTTGCTGAGTCCGTCTCCGCTAGCTCCCTCCCCTTGTACTACACAGATATGCTGCCCTCCTGCGCTTTATATATCTCAATGAAATGGTCGTGCGTCAAGAACATTAGGATCGTGGTTAGGGGGGAGGCTGGATTTCGAAAGGAGAGACTTTCTTGAACTGGAGGATTACGCGGTCTCCTGCTAAAGAGCCCAAATGCATTTCAAGCACCTGCGCTGCTGTAACTGAAAGCTGGAATACGGGCTTCTGAAATCGGAAAAGCTGACAGCTAGGATGATTGAACACCCCTGCCCAAAATGCGCAGACCCCCTTCCTTTTCTATTTAAGGAAGCATTAGACATTTGAGTCTCAGGAGCAAATGGTTTGACTCCTGTGTTTGGGAAGGGACCCGGCGGCAGCTGCAACAGCTAGAGTGTCCCAGCTCCTTCGAGAAGTTGCTTCAGAAGGGAATCCCATTCACACATTCAGCTCTTCCTTCTCTGATCCGTTCTGGAAGTCATTGAGAACTGCTGAAACCCAGAGACAGCAGTGCTCCCATCCAGGCCTGCCAAGTTCCCAGATACGCTCCCATTCAGTCCTGCACTGCCCTACGGCGACTGCTGAATCCCACCCAGGTGCTATGCCTTCACACAGGAGAATTTCTCATCCAGGTGATGAGAGCGTGGGGTCTCAGAATTAGCGGCACATTAACCGGGACAATAGTTCAAGCTTGTGTTTAGTTGAGTTGAGACTTCTTACTGTATGGCCAAAATATTAAACAGAGTAACAGCCAGCCATTTCCAAAGCTGCACTGAGGAAATAAACCCTGCTGTGTTGTTCTATGTGGGATTTTGTACTGTGGGCAGTGCCATAGTACCCGAACACGTTCCACTCATGCATATAAAAGACTGACCAACAACTCATGTTTGCTCTCCTTTCCCCAAGGGAAAAAGCGTATGCAGTGGAGTGCTTTATTTTGTATATTTCATAGTACACACACAGTGCTGTTTGCTAGGGAAAGCAAGGTCAAAGAAACTCCTTCCCTTGAGACTGGGAGGTGGGAAAGTTTGTGATAGTCCTGTGGCACTTCATTCCACAGGGGTCTGGTCCCAGGAAAGCTGTCAGTTTTGTAAAAAGGACTGCTTGTCCCTATTGAACCCTAGAATAATTCAGACTGAATTGGCTTCTGAAGGATAGGCTGTAGTTGTCAGTCATTGACCAGGTCTGAAAGGGGCATGTGTTTCATTTCGCTTCCTAGATCACAGAAACTTGCCTGCTTTTAAGAGCATCGGTATCTAGTTAATCTCTTCCTTGCTTTGTGGATTATACACTCTAGCCATCCTGGACTCCAGGGCGCACGTACTAGATCAAGAGTTTGTCAAGAAGTAGTTCAGCAGCAAGCGTTACTACCATAGCTTCAAAATGCGTATTTTACAGTCTCTAGAGAACTAGTGGATTGGTGCACATTTGTAGAGAATTCAGGACCCCTCAAGGCTATTAACTGAGCTGGTCTGAGCCCAGAAGTAAAACATGGCTTCAATATACCACTGATGGCCTTTTGGTTACTTCTACCTCAGGATCTTTAGTTAAGGACTTTTGGTACTTTGCTCACAGGTGGCTATTTGGCCATGCCCAGAGCTAAATAAGTTCTGCAGACCCAGCCTTTTGGATTTGCTACCTCAGCTGGCTGGAGTAAGTTTAAACAAACACTAACAGGACCACACAGACTTGTTTAAAGCTACAAGCCCTTATCTGACAGAGCCGTGTCAGCAAAAGTAGTAAGCGACTTTCTGATCACATCCATGTCGCCTGCTCCCCTACAGCAAAGGCTTCAAGATGGTTCATTTCAGCTGCCCCCTAGTAGACAGACTTTATTTACTGTTTTCCAGAGACCCTCACAGAAATAGTTGCTTTTCATGAACCTTGCCTAGTCAGCACTTTATGCAAAAGAAAAGCGCTAAAGCCCCAACTTGCAACCCTCACTCCTTTGATACAAGCAGCTATAAGAATGAATTGTTGCACCTAACGTTCAGCAGGGATCAACTCAGAAAGAGACAGAACTTAGCAACATTCATTCAGAAAACCCAGTAGCCGAGTATATCTTGCTATTCAGTTCTAAGCCTAGCTCTGTTTTCTAACTAATCTCACTATTAGGTTATCCTACTGCATTAACATTTGTTCCCCCCCCTTTTCAAAACCTCCCTCTCAGCACCAACACACTTTTCCCCCACTAGTCCTCCCAAATACTTCTAGCACCTACTACTTCAGCAGCAAATCCAGACAGTCCTGCCTTTCCACTATTTATAGAGCCAGGAAGGCACTGAATTGCGATCACGTGGGCTAATTCTGGTCCCAAGAGAGCTAGATTCTTCCATAAAACAGCTGATTAGAAATGTATCCCAGCTGGAAGCAGGGCTGGATTTTTTTTCCCCTCCTCCCAACCCCAGTTATCTTGCTGAGCTATGGAAATGTTGTGGTGCTTTTAAATTGTATACCAGAGTCAGAGCAGTTTTCAGTCATTGACCAGGGATTTTCTACAGCAATCTGGTTAGTACACTGTGATCTGCATATGTTTATGTGTCATATGCATGCTCAGCGGTATTACTGTTATCCAGTCATTGTTTCTAACAGGGGCCCTGATTTTTAATTTTGTAAAAATTGCTATTAAAAAGGTATAGAAAGGTTCCCCCCCTCCCGTTTTCTCTGTGTGGGATATTTCATCAAGGAAGAAAGGCCCAGCTTCTCAGAGGCATCAAGGTTCCTGTCTTCAGTTGAAATCAATGGGGGTTAGGGGTCTAGATTTCAATGGGCGTGAGACAGCCTGCATTCGCAGAGGTATTTACTCCCAGGTATCTGAGTGAAGTCCTGACTGTACACGTGCTTGGTTATATGCACACACATAGCCTCGTTGCATGGGATTCCCACGAATGAAGTTAAATACATACAGGAAGGGGACAAACCAAGGTGTCCAACCTGCCATGAGTCCTGTTGTGCACAGAAGCTCATTGCAGGGGTGGGGCCCAACAGCCTATACAGAGGAGCAAAGAAACGGCCTGTACAAAGTGCTGCCAAGGTAAACCACTGACAAAACAGAAGGGGCAGGGGGGTAATCTGTTGTAATGTCTTTCAGTTATAGGCCTGGATTCTACCGTTAGATCACAGAGATCCACCCACGTGGACTTGATTGCAGCGTCCTGGCCTCTGTTGCCTTAGGGGTTGCCTGCTTGCCCAAGCTGGGGGTGACCCTTTCATTCATGAATGTTTTCTCAAGTGCGTTGGGATCCTGGGAAAGAAGGGACTGTGGGCGTGCTGAACATGTGTCATCATTGAACCATGTCAAACTGGCAGCAGAGGGGCCAGGGCCCCGATTCAGGAAAGCGCATGTGGTTGGTGTTTTCCTACTTCTGTGGGAATTTCCTCCTCCTCCTCCTCTCTCCCCAGCAGCCAGCAGGTGGAGATAGCAATTGAGAGCTGAGCCTTGCTCTGCTGTTTGACAGGCTGGTGTTTGCTCTCTGAACCCGGCAGAGGAGCAGGAAGTGGAGGCAGAGTCAGGTTTGTGTTGCTGGGGTGCCGGAGCTGAGCCGGGGATCTGAGATGTGGGGGGCCTGGCTGTTGCAGCTGAGGCATGTGAGTAGCTTCTGCATGCAAAGCGCTGGCGGTGGGCCAGACGGGGTCCCTTCCAGGGGATGTTCAGGGCTCAGCTCGCCTGCGGGCGGCTGCTCTGCAGCTGTTGGGGAGCTGCGTTGGTTCCTGTCCTCTTTCCCTCTGTTGCTGATCTGTCATCCAGCCCCCAGGAGGGGGGGGGAAAGGGTACACTTTATTGGAGACTGGAGGCCCTGGGGGCTCGGCCCAGGCTGCAACCCCCATGGGCATGTGTGTGGGAGGGGGCCCATGTTACAAGTTTGTACTGGGTCTGAAAAAATGATGCTTGGGCCCTGCCGGGGGGGTGCCACGTTTGCTAGCCCAGGGATGTGTCCGCAATAGCCCTGTAACACAGTTGCTTATTCTGTGTCCCACACTGGGAGGCGAGGTGGGGACAGAGATGCGGCTTGAACCCTGGCTGCTGCGCGTCAGGAGAGGGGCTGGATGGCAGTGGAGTGAAGGATATGTTGGGAACCCATGGAAGGGGTCTCAGTGCACCGGGATCTTCTGCGATTAGAGGGCTAGAAGGGACCGCAAGGGTTGTCTAGTCTGATGCCCTGCCAAGATGCAGGATTTGTTGTGTCTAGCCCATCCAGGACAGACGGCTACCCAGCCTCCTCTTGAAAACCTCCAGTGAAAGAGTTTCCATGACCTCTCGGCCGCCTGTGCCATGGTCCGACTGTTCTCACAGTTAGGAAGCTTTTCCTGAGATTTAATCCAACTCCACTATGCTGCAGTTTGAACCCACGGCCCCTTGTCCTGCCCCCTGTGACAAGAGAGAACAGCTTTTCTCCATCTTTTTTATGGCAGCCTTTCAAGTATTTGATTACCATGATCACGTCCCCCCTTCATCTCTTTTTTTCCAAACTGAACATGCCCAGTTCCTTCAGCCTTTGCTCGTGTGGTTTACATTCCATCCCTTAGCTCATCTCTGTCGCTGCCCTCTGGATCCTTTCCAGTTTCTCTACATCCTTTCTATACACTGGGGACCAAAACTGGACACAGTACTCCAGCTGAGGCCTAACCGGCGCCGAGTAGGCCGGCGCTATCCCCTCCCGTGACTTGCACGCTATGCCTCTGTTAATGCAACCTAAAACTGCACTTGCTTTTTTTGCAACAGCATCGCATTGTGGCCCCCCTTGAGTTTGTGATCCACCACAATGCCCAGATCTGTCTCAGCACTGCTGCTGCCAAGCCAGTTACCCCCCATGCGGTCTTTGTGCACTTGGTTTTTCTTCTCTAAGCGTAGTGCTTCACATTTGTTTTTGTTACATTACATTTTGTGGTCTGTAGGCCGGTGCTCCAATTTATTTATTTAGAGCTGAATTTTAGCTCTATAATTAATTAACTAATTATTTGTATGACTGTAGCACCTAGGAGTCCTGTTCACGGCTTGCCAGCTTCCCTGCAGCCCTACACGCTAGCTGTAAGTTTCCCTAGGACTCGTTGCAGCCAGGCCAGGGGACCCCATGCAGTCATAACCTTCTGGCCGTCACCTGGCAAATAGTTTGGAGGTGCTGGGCTGAGCTCAGGTTCTCTCATTGCCACCCTGCCAAACTCCCAGCCACGACTGTGTTAAAGAAAAGCTGCTGGGACCAGTGCAAAGGATTTGGAGACCTCGCACCTCTTGGAAGGATGGAGCAGGGATTGGCTTTTCATCATGTATGTCCAGGGCCGAGCACCATCGACCCCTAATGACAGTCACCAGGTGCTGCCACAAGATGAACAATAAATGATCATCATACATGAACCCGTTGGAGACCAGCAGCTGCAGGAACGAATGTGAGCTACAGGAGAGCTGCACCAACTTGTAATTTAGCCTCTGTCCAGCCCAGATCCCCGGAGACCCTCCCTGGCTTACAGTGCTGCATGGCAAACCCTGCAGTGGTCATTGCACACAGTGCCGCCCGTGGGATTCGGCCACGGCTTTGGTCCTTAAGCTGCGATGCTGCAACCAAGATGCGTGTGGTGATACGGAGAGTGACGGATCAGGTGTTTCCAGGTCACTGGAATAACCAACCCACCCTCTTCTCTCTTTCACAGGGTGCATGACTGCGTGGCGCTCGGCCTCCCCACATGTAGGTCCTGCCCTCTTCCCTTTAGAGGCTGTCACAGGGACATGGTGATCCTTCGAGCAGGCCTCTGCCCTGGCCTCACGGCAGAGATGATCCAGCTTCTGAAAACCAACAGCATCACAACAGGTAAAAGGGCACCACGGGATCTCTGCATTGAGGTCTCCCCCATCTGGAGCTCTGGGCGAACCCAGGAGGCTAATGAGGGGTGGCTCCCAGAGCTATCTTGCTTGCTGGCCTGTGCTGTGGGGCTGTGCTCCTGTACCAGCGAGTGTGACTGGCCGGGAACTCAGCATTGCACTCTAGAAGCATTCCCTGATCCTCCTACGGGGCTCCGTTCTCCCACTGGAGCAGGAAGGGGAGGAGATGGCACTTACGCCTCCCCCAGCCGTGTTAGGGGCCCGTACCTGAATCCCCATCCTGTTAAGGCAGCCAGACACCACAGAGCTGTGTCTGCCTCCACTCTGTAGCTAAGGGGGATAGGTGTGTTGCAATTATCCAAGGTGTGAGCTAGCTGTGACTTAACCAGCTCGGGTAACCGTGGCCATTCGAGAACACACCCAGGTCCCAAGCGAGTGTGGACAGCCCGTACAGTGTGGCCAGTGTGCCATGGCTTCGTTGCTGCGGTTGTCTGAGCTCGCTAGATCGGCGCTAGCTCCTGTGTGTCCACACGGGCTGCAGTCTCACATCTGATTGCCATGTAGACGTACCCTAAAGGTTTGGTGCAGTGTCCATCCCTGCAGGATTTTGGCACATTTCGTCTATTTTATGTCACACGTTGTCCGCTGGGCCGCTCAGCGGAGACACTGTAATTCTGTACTTTAGCACTAGCTGCTATTCTAGTCTTGGCCTTCCAGACCTGCGAATGCACCTGAATCGGGATGTGCAGCGCTCCCTATCATTGCAGCCCTGGGCCCCTCCCGAGCGGCAAACAGCAAGGACGCAATGAAGTTGATAAGCCCCAAACGCCGTTCCCTTGACGCTCTGTGTTCCAGGACAAACCCGGGAGTGAATGCGTCTCGGATTAGGCCTGTGACATCTTAACCGCTGCTCAGGGACTCCTGCTAACCGTGGGCTGAGAAGCTCAGTTAACATGGCTCCGTGGCTCTGTGTGTGTACAGCTGTGTGTTAGATATCCTTGCCCAAAGCTGCATTTGGAGCTGTCTTGTGGCTCGGGGGGGGGGAACAGCATCGCATGTGTTGTACCTGATGAGTTCCCTGGCGTTCCGGGGCTGGGATCTCGGCCTCCACGTGCTCATCTCTGAATGTTACTTGCAGTGGTGGACCTCGTCGCCTCGGACCTGGAGGAAGTTTCCCAGAAGTGCTCCCTGTCCTACAAGGTGAGAAGAGGTTCCTGGTATGGATGTTTAACTTGGGAGCTAAAGCCGTAGCCCGCTGGAAAGGAGAGCCATGTTTAGCTAAATGCTTTGGCATCCATGCCCTGTCTGCAGAGACCCCGCCATAAGGCACGACTTATGCATCCCCCACCCCAATCAGTCTGTCCGCGGTGAGCTGTAGATCTGACCCTACATTCCCTAGTGCCGGCAGTCTGTCTGCAAAGACTCCTCCCCTGGGGAAATCATTGTACTGAGTTAATGCGTAGCAGCCCCGGACGTGGACCACAGCTCCATTGTGCTAGGTGCTGTACAGACCCAGAATAAAATGACTGTCCCCACCCCTAAAGCTCTCTCAGAACTCTTCAGAGTCCCATTGGTGGATGGCCATCTGCCCCGCAGGCCCTGGTCGCTGTGAGACGCGTGTTGCTGGCCCAGTTTTCAGCCTTTCCTGTCAACGGGGCCGATCTCTACGAGGAACTCAAGAGTTCCACAGCCATCCTGTCCACAGGGAGCAAGAGGTGAGTACGGCGCACACGAAGGGGAGGTGGTCCAGGGTTACAGCTGAAAGGCTCGTCCCTCCTCCCCCCGTGTTACCAGAAGCCGAGTTGGATATTCACCTTTGACCTGGAGACCGCTTGAGCCACTTGGCTGAGAGCTGAATTGACTCGGTATCTGTCAGGCTTCCCCCACAGCTAGGGCTAAGCTAGGGACCTTTTGCACCTAGAAGCAGCAGGACTACCTCTTGCACACCATTAGCAAATTAGTGCTCTTTACCTATTTCAAGCCACCACCCTACGCTCCTGCAGAGGAAACTGGCTCTGCCCCCCCCCGAAATGTATTCTTTGCCATTTGCACCACCACTGGTGCATCAGTACCGGAGATCTGTATCCCATTCGGCTGCAGAACGTTATAAGCATTTGCACAGATGGCGAGTTGAACCATTAAGGATGATTACGCGTCTTGGAACAGCACCAAGTAGTGATGGCCCTGAGCATAAGGTCCGGGTATAGAAACTAACAGTTCAATGCTTAGTATCAACCACTCCCCCTTTCTTCTTCCCTTCCCGTTGTTATAATAAAGTGTGACTCCTCAAAGAAGCCCACGTGTTGCCTTTATGCCGTATTCAAACCCCCAGAGCTTCCAGCAAGGCAAAGGGACTCCCCATTCAGGATTCCGTTCCTATACCTGCCACGCTGGAGTTTTAACTCCCTCACCAGAAATGTGGAACGAGGAGTGACAGGAAGGAGGGCGAGTCCATGAGGCGGTGGCTTGGAGTTGGTGTGGCCAACAGGGAGGTGCGCTCTGAGTATATCGGAGAGCCAGAGACTGCAGATTTCCGGCCTTCGCTGGCTCAGTGTTGTTGATTTGTCTTTTTTTTTTTTTTCGGTGGCGGGTTTCTCCGTTAGCTTGGATAAGCTGCTGGACTCTGGCCTGTACACTGGGGAAGTGACCGAGTTCACAGGAGCGCCTGGCAGTGGCAAGACGCAGGTAGGCAGTTCTGGATAAGACCTTGTGGGCCTAACAGAGCAAATGTTGTGACTCCTGCCCTGTTTTTCAAGGTGGCCACCCCTTACACCCCATCACCCGTGGCGCATTTGGCATCCACAGGGGAAGGGGAGCTCATGCCTTGTTTGTCGTTCTAGCTTTAATTCAGTTTGATGGTTTATAGCGCGCTCACTGGAGGGGTTTACTGAGGGATATTTACAAGAATTCAAGCTCTCACCAGACATCTGGCAAGAATTCATCCCCCTCCCTGTGGCCGCTGATCTTCTCCAGCTAGTAGCCCAAAGAAGGAGACGTGTCAAACTGATGCATCTTGCCCCCTGCCTGGAACTTGGGGCTGTGAGCAGCCATGCCTTACCTAGAGCGCGTGGCAGTCATCCAGCCTGGTGGGCCGGAAGGCCTGGATCTGCCGGGTGAGGTCTGCGTCAGTCTCCCCACCAGCAGAGGTCAAGGGCCCCTGTGCCTCTGCTGTCCCGTCGCCGTGTGATTGCGTGATAGAGGCTTGTAACGTGCTGGGGTTCAGTATGAAAACAAGCCTCTCCCCTAGGAAGGATGGCGGGAATGGGGGAGAGATCCATCCACGTGCTCTCCCTCCTAGGTGTGCCTCAGCATAGCCGTGAGCACATCCCACGGCCTCCAGCAGAACGTCCTCTACATCGACTCCACGGGGGGGTTCACGGCCTCTCGCCTGCTCCAGCTGGCTCAGGGCAGGACGGAGGACGAGGAGGAGCAGGTGAGCATGGCTGCATCACTGACCCCCACGGCTTCCAGTGTCGGGAGTAACGGGGCTAGTTACTGACAGTAGCCTGGCCGTGAACCAGCCAGGCGAGTGCCCACGACCCCGGAAGCCGACTTTTTCTCTGAGAGGCATTCAGCCAGTTCCATGATCCAGCCTTCTTGGGCTTTTCCTGGCTCTCTCTTATGGGCCCCAAACCTTCCTCTCCTGGCTCAGCTGGCACTATGGGTGGGTCAGCACCACCTATTCAGATTCCTTGTTCTAGAGTTATGTTGCCAGACAGCGGCCGGAATGGCTCCGTGCCTCAGTTTCCCCATCTGTAAAGTGCAGGTAATGGCACTGCTACGTGGGGCGGTGGGAGGGGAGGAGGATCTTTGGATTAAAGGCGTGTGTAGATGCATTGCCTGGGAATGGTGTGCAACCGGTTCCAACATATTGTAGCCCCCTGGGACTTGTTTGGGTGTGGATGAGGGTGCAGTTCCTGGAGAGGGTAAGGCCGGCTCCGAATGAGCTGTCTCTGTGTGACGCTGCTCCTCTCGTCTCTGCAGGTGGAGGCTCTGCAGAGAATTCAGGTGGCCCGTGTGTTCGATATCTATAAAATGCTGGATGTGTTGCAAGAGCTCCGGTGCAGCGTGGCCCAGCAGGTGGGGTTCTGACTCTCGTGCTCTGACTGTAAAGATCCGTCCAGTCGGAGCGATGGCCCGATCCTAGGAACCCAGGGGTTTGCTCACGAGTACGAACTTGCAAGATTGGGTGGACGGTTCTGTTGACATCAGGATTTCCAGGCTCCCTCAGGACTCTAATCTCTTCCTCCTGCCCCCGTGCTGCTGGGGATCACGCATCCTCTGCTGGCACAAGCTGCGCGGTACGTGGTGCCCCGTGCGCTGCCCTCACGCGCTCTGTGCTTTGCTCCACAGGTCATGAGCTCCTCGGGGCCGGTGAAGGTGCTCGTGGTTGATTCCGTCTCAGCTGTGATTTACCCGCTCCTCGGAGGCAGGCAGGTGGAGGGTGAGTGAGGGGCGCCGCAGAGTGAACACAGCTTGAAGATGTAGAACTGGGTCTTTGCAGCAAAGAAACACTGTAACTACCTGTCATGTGGACAGAGAGAGAGGCTTCCGCCATGCTCGCCTTTGCCCTTCACTGATGAGAATCCCATCACTTACAAATCATCCAGAGAATGGCTGGGGATTGACATAGACACGTGCTGGGCACACAGTGCCCGGTGCAACGAGGGAACGGGAGAATCTGCTGCCAATATTTTTGCTGGGTCTGTTAATTACCTGCAAACATTTCCAGCTGGTATTGGCAGCACAGGATGATGGAGAGAGGAAAGCTTTGTTGGGGAGAGGAAAACTTTGTTGTTTTTTTTTTATTCCTCTGCTTTGAGAGGTTATATAATGCCTCGTCGGCTCAGGGTGCAACAGATACAATTCACACACTGGAGGCCACCTAAAAGTTATATCATTCAGATACCTCCTTATTCGCTCCCTCCCAAATAAGCCTGAAAACCTAGCTAATATCTTACTTGTCAGAACTTCGTGGGGCTGGTGGAACCTCTACAGATTTTTGTCACTGATTTCTGGATAGCTAGGAGTGGCGAGGCTGGATACTGCGGGCAGTAAATCCTGGAACGGGGCTGCCGCTGCTAAACACTTCATGTAGACCAGAGGGGAACTTCTAGTCACCGCTGACTTGGGCTGCATTTGACTGCACCTAAAAGTGAGGGACTCCACTGCCTGTTGCCAGTCCCCTGAGCCATCTGGCCTGTGGTGATTGGAAATCAATGAGGAAAATGCCACCTACCGGCCACCTGGTGGCCTGAAACGAGCAGGGGACTTGCAGTGCGGTGTCTAGAGGACAAGTGTGCACACTGCAGTCTCTGCAGAGAGGCCATGGGTTGAATGGGTCATGGACAATCCATGTGGCCTAGAGGGGGGAGGCCTAATGGACAGAGCACTCGACTGGGACCCAGGAACCCTAGGCTCTATTTCCAGTGCTCCAACTGGCTTATGGGATGATGCACAAGCTGCTTCCCTTCCCTGTGCCTCAGCTTCCTCCTCTGCCCTTCTTTGTAATGCACTTTGAGATCAATCGATGAGAAGCACTGTAGAAGAGCTCGGTGATGGTATTATTCGTGTGTGTGTGTGTGTGTGTGTGTTGGGGGACGGGAGGGAAAGCTGGAACTGCTGCTGTCTATGCTAGGTTTGTTCCCTGGACACAAGGAATAGAAGGGGTCCAGGACTGACAAATAAGCCCTTATCAACTGCACTAAGTTTACACAACATCTGGGGATCACCTGTCTGCGTGAGTAGGTACAGAGATTGAGGGAACTGCTCCTGATTCATTCCCTCAGGAGAGGGTCCTATGTCTCTAAGCCATTTCTAACAGAAGCAAGCCCCAAAATACTATCTTGTCATCCACAGGCTTGGCCCTCATGATGCAGCTGGCCAGGGAACTGAAGACGCTCGCCAGAGAACTTAGCTTGGCTGTGGTGGTGAGTTCGTTGGCCCTGGCTTTTCTCTTCCTGGGCTGGGAGCGAGGGATCCTGCGTTCAGAAGGATTTGGAGGCAGATGATTGTGACGGGGGAAGCTGTTCAAAGCTGCACAGGTGCAGGGAAACAGGGGTCCTGCAGCTCTGCAAGCTTCATCCCCCGGGACTGTCCTCTGAATTGCAGCTCTGCTTCCACGCAGCCCACAAAACCCCTGGAACTGCAGGGTGAGAACAGAGCTGAGCAGCAGATGTTTTTTTATTAACTCTGCCAACAAGCCATTTCTCCTCCCTGATCCAGGAGGAATTAAAGACAGGTGGTTGTTAGGTTCGCTCTCTGATTCAACAGCTGATGTAGATTCATACGTAATCTACGTGCCTGGCCCTTGTCCAGTTGTCTTTCGGTAAGTGCAGGGAATTGCAGCACTTCTAAATGGATGGTAACTGGAAAGGCCTCCTCAACTCCGTTCTTCTTCGGTTCTGGGGCCGTGTTTGACGCCCAGGACAAACTCCCATTTGTGTTTGACTCCCCGGACTGATGTGGTGTCCCTGATCACCGTGCCGAATGGGGAGGCCGTGGCAGAGAAGCTTTATGAATAGCCACTATTCTGGACCGGGCATTCAAATGTATTGGGAGAATCCAGCTTTGAGGTGAAATTTGCCAGCGGGGAGGCTCTGCAGTTCCCAGATGTGAGGGAATCTGCTGTACATTGTCCTCGCCTTGCTTCATAGCCAGTCTGGGGCCAGAATTGATTTTAAGCCAATGCACAGGTCTTATCGTAGCAGTTTTGTGTAACCCATGCTAGCACACTGTGGCTTTTTGTCTCCCTTTAATGACTAGGCTCTGTGTAGTGAACTGAGGCCATTTGAGCTAACAGACCTGGAGCGTTAGCTCGAATAATAGCATTTCATGCTTCTAAGACATGTAAAGTGGTGGCCATCCAGGGACGTGGCCTGGAGAAGCTTATCCAGTGCTGCTTGAGCTAAAAGACAAGCTTGGAACCAGTAGCTGATTTATAGACCTGTGTACATGGCATAACCGCTAGTGGGGTGGAAAGAGCCACACTGTTTTACATTTAGAAGGGCACAGTGCTTAATTTGTGTCAGGGCTGAGCCCTGGCTCCTCTCGGCTTGACAGTTCATAGCCCAGGCACCCTTGCTTCCTGCGTCAGTTATGCAAGTAAACAAAATTGCTTGAGCGCCAGCACCTTTCTCATTACAAATTAAGCACTGGAATGGCAGTAGGGCCAGTCATGGCAAAGGCAGGAAAGGAATACCACGCAGTGGAAGCAGCTGATTGCATCCATTAGTGTCCCACTGTCTCACTGCAAGAAGTTGCATAGTTGCTGCTGGTAACTGGCTGGAACTGATCAGCTGATTCGTTGCACCGCAGGTGACTAACCATGTGACCAGAGAGCAGAGCAGCGGCCACCTGAAGCCAGCCCTGGGTCGCTCCTGGAGTTTCGTGCCCAGCACCCGGGTGCTGTTAGAGAGCAGAGAAGGGACTTGGGGAAAAGCCAGCACCCGTCGTGTTGCTTCCATAACAAAATCCCCACGGCAGGTGAGACTTGAGCATCCGGGGGTGGTAAGGAGACGAGGCTTTGGAGCTCAGGCAGAGACAGGATGTTGGGCAGGGACTGAATCCTTGGATGTGTCCTCATCCAGGAGTCACCAGCAGAACGCTGTGATGGATTTTGGGGACGGGAAGAAAATACAACCAAGCTACAAACTGTGGAACGTGCATGCATTCCTCCTCTCCGCTCCCCTTCTGAACGGCCCATTTGATAATTCGGGCACACAAAATCAGTAGCTCCATTTCCAATTTGGGCCACACTGACTCAGTTCTATTCAAGCACTCCTGACGATGCCTGGTCGTTAAAGATCCCATCTCGCTACTTGCAAGAGGAAGAAAGTTGGCTCAGGTGTCCTAGCTAGTTACTAACATGGGCGACTATGTCGTATTGTTCTCACTGCGGCTTCAAATTAGATACAACAGGACAGACCCTCAGATGGTGTAAACCAGTGTAACTCCATTGAAGTCACTGGTCCATGCTGATTTTCACCACCTGACGATCTGGCCCCATATTCTGTTCCAATTCCTAAGACAAATTGCTGTTGAGTGTATTTGTATTGTAGTAGTGTCCAAAAGCCCAAATCAAAATTAGGGCCGTATCGTACTGGACACTAAATAAAATAGTGAGACATGATTCCAGCCCCCAAAGAGTTTACAGAGTAATCCTGATACTAGATACAGATGGGCCCTTAATTGTGGACTTTTAGGGCTTGTCTTTGAGGGGACGTTTAGGAAAGTTAATTCCAATTAACTAAAAGTGTGAATTTGAAATGGCTTAGTTTAAACCGCATTAAATCCCTCTGTGGATTTACTTAACTCACTTTGGAAGTGAATTAAGATAAACTGAGCAAGGTCACTTGAATTCTGAATGAGGGTGTTCACACAGGGATTTTAATATGGTTTGACTAATCCAGGTCAAATTCACACCTTTTAGTTAATTTGGATTAATTTTCCGGTATGCCATGGTATAGACAAACCCATAGACATGTGAGCTTAAATTTGTCTTGGCTTCTCTTACAGCCAACTGGGCTTCAGGTGGAGCTGGACATCGGAAGCTGTGGGGTGTTAGAAGAGAGCCCAGCTGCATCTGGAGAGGGATCCTGATGGAGGGTGAAAAGCAGATTACAAGGACCTTTACTGTGAGCACCTTTGCAGCTAATACAGTGAAGATTGCAGAACCAGACCACATTAGCCAAGCCATCTTGGGGGCATGGAGAGATGCTAGGACTCCTATTAGAACCAGGGCTGTTTTCTGTTGCCCTCGCCAATTAAAGAATTCCTTCATCCTGGACGAGAGAGGTTTGGGGTTCCTAGGAGATCTCAAAGGAATGTTTCTGTGACTCAGACAAGCGCTGTTTGTGGCCGTAGCGCTTTTCTGGCGTGCAGTAAAACTGCAGGCCCTGTTCTGGGGTCTTTGTGCTTTGTGGATTGTCAGGGGAACCTTTGTCTCAGGGTGTCACAGGATCAGCGGGAATTTTGCTGAATTCTTTGGTGGGTATGTGCATTGACTGCATAAACACCACCCTGTTGGTCATGTGGCTTTTTTATAGCTGACTGTTGCCTGATCCCAGAATCTCCAGTGAGGATGGCTGGGAGATCTCAATAAAGAATACAAAAAGAATTCCTTCGACTGTAGCAACCATTCGTTTTAGTCCGGTTATAACTTTAAAGGGTAATGACAACAGCAGACTTCAGGCCCGGCTCCTGCTCTGCTTATTCCATAGCAGAACTAGGGTGGACACAGGCTGCTAAAGAAAAGCCACATAGTAAGTTCTCAGACATTTATGGTCACATCTTTGCTGTCCAGAGTCATACTGGGTCGTTGGTAGGTGGTGTCAGTGGTGTTTTGGTGTATATTGCAAAAAGAGTTGCTGCTACCTCGTGGAAAAGGTGTAAGCATCTTGGGCCAGATCCTCAGCTGGTGCAAATTCATGTTGCTCCTAATTTACACCAGTGGAGGATCTGGCCCTGTGTTTACACACTGTTCAGATGATGTATTTGGCGTCACTTTCTGTATTTCACTTTTTTTTTTTTGGTGACTCTTTTCAAATTATTGTTATAAGGAATATTTTGCTTGGAAAACAGGAACTTTGTTTTAATGAGGTTATTTCACTCCTGCAGATGTCACGATTTCATGTGAGGACAGGTGACTCTAAGGCCTTGCCTGCACTCAGGGAATTGTACAGAAAAACACGCATCTGATTCAGCCGAATCAGTGTGTTTGCACCAGTGGGAACATTAGTGTAGACAAGGCTCTGGTGTCCAGATCCATTTTTACCATCATATTGATTAGACTTGCTTTGTGCTAGTGCTGCAACATAAACGAGTCCAGCTTCATTCTATACCACACCTCTCATTAGTGCTAGCACTTCTGCAGTGAAAACTGGTGTCTGACTCCGCAATGTGTTTTTGTAAATTTTTCCCAGAGTAGACGTGGGCGTGTCTCTAGGCAAATGCCCTGGGTAATAAAAGGGGCAAAAAAACACACACAGTGGACCTGAGATCTCCGTCAAATCACCTTAAATTGCCCATTTTTCAACACTTCCCAGGAGGCCGCAGCAGATCTGGGTTTTGCTACCACTCGATTTTTTTCCCCCCCCACTCACCTGTGTGTCGCTCCAGTGCTTGAGAGAACCTGAGATCTCTGTTCTCTCAGGGATGTAATTTCACAGGCAGGTGTGTAACACTTCCCATTAACTCACTCAATCAACAATTTAATGCATATGCATTGTTGTGTAAGATAATAATATTATTCGTCTAGCAATTTGTCTAGCCTAGGAAAGCAGCAAAAAACCAACATGACCAGATGTAAATAAAATTGCTTCCGATGACAATGTTAAAGCTATTTGTAATTATTATTTGTACTAGTCAGGGACCAAGACCCACTGTTAGGCACTGAACAAACACCAAAAGACAATCCCTGTCCCAAACAGCTTGCCCTCTAACTTTTCGTTTACCATCTTCCGTTTCTGTGCAAATATTCGTTGTGTGTGTGATGGAGATACAATGGGCCAGATTCTCTGGTGCTATAAATTGGCACGGCTCCATTGTGGTCAGTGGAGCTGTGGCAATTTAGATCATGAGCGAATTGGACCATGTATGTCTTTTTACACCAATTGGGTTTACACACTGATTTAGAAACATTTCAGGTAACCGCCTATCTGTCATGATTACTTGATCCATTTAGTTTGGGAGGCCGAGTTTTGTAGGACGTGGAGCACAACTTGGGAAATGTGGGGTACAGAAGGAAACATGTAGAAATCTCCAGATGCTGTCATAGAGTTTGAGGCCAGAAGGGACAATTAGATCATCTAGTCTGACCTTAACTTTATGTAACCCGCATTTAGCCTGAGATTTTCTAAGCTCCCTAAACAATTTGGATGGGTAATGGGACTCCGGAATCCTTAGATGTCTTCGAAAATTTCAGCATTAAACCAGTGACATGTGCCTGGAACTTTAGCTTCACCTAAATGACTTTTTTTTTAATGTTATATTCTATGTACTTTTGAGAATGATTTTCAGTCTTTTAGTAATCAGTGCCCTGTCACATTCTCTGGGAGAGTCCAAGGACAGAGATGGAAACTTCTACAGAGGCAGAGACCAATTTGTTTCTGGGCAATTGCTGTACTGTCTCTAGCCACCAGCCATGCCAGTCAGCAGAAAGCTTCAGAGGTGAGATCGGAAGAGATGACGTGACTTGGTGGTATGGAAGGAGGAGGGGATCGAAGTCCAGCTAGATGGAGCAAGGCAAGTGAAAGAAGCTTCTACAACTGGAGAGGCTGGGCTGTGGGGAACGGGTGGGTTGGGAAGGGTATGCGTGGCTGGAGGTAGGGGGAGAATGGAGGTGTGGACAAGAGGAGCTATATGGAAGACAGCCTCAGAATGTCAGGGTGGCTATTTTGAGTGAGTGGGTGGGAAGTAGGCAGAGAGGTAACGGGAGATTGGAAGAATTCAGTGCGTACCTGTGGGGAATGGAGTGTTATGAAGAACACTGAAGAAGGTGGGTGGAATGAGTTTATGGACTACATTGAAAGCAAGAGCAATTTAAAATATATACATTGCAAGCAGTTTCAGTGCCCATGTTAATGGCAAAAACCCCTACCGCAATGCATCGAGGAAGTACAGAAGGACAAATAGTGGTCATGAGAATGCAGCAGTCATGTGGTCTCATGTCCTTCCTTTCCTGTCTCCTCCTTCCAAACTTTCCATGTCCTGTTGCAATAGTTCTGATTTCACAGTCCCCCCACACAGTGGATCACTGCAGGAACTCATTTCATGCACCCAACTGGGGTAGAACATCTGCAAATATTTAGAAGCAAGGAAATGAAGAAGAAATTTGCAACTGCTATTGCTCAGCATGTTTCACAATCATGGGGCTGTGATGCAAATGCTCTGGAGCAAATTGCTAAACAGAAAAGGCTTAAACCCAGTAAACCTGAGCTATACTGCTACAAGCTATCAGTCCTTCCACTTCAGGGCCTACGGTGCTTACCAGAAGAGGTCAGGAAGAAACATCCTCCCCGGATCAGTGTACCGAGCTTATCTGGCGTTTTAAGCCTTCCTCTGAGGCAAAAGACACAGACTGCTGCTACCTGGTGTTGGCTCTGAGGTAAATTGGGGGGGGGGGTCCATAACAAATAACGTCCTGAATTTTCTGGCTGTATTTCAAGCACTTTGAACAGGAGAAGAATGAGAGAAGTGGCACATTGTTTTATCAGTGATGTAATGGTTATAGTGTCTTGTCTTCAACTGAAAGGCAAAAGGAAGGGCACTAGATTCAGCAGATAGATCCAGTGTGGCAATGTGTAATTTTTTACCCAAGTTGACTTCCCCTACATTGCGATAAACTCATGATAGGTCATAAACCACGTTCAAAATATCACGATAATCTGGCTAATCGTCTCGGTGCTCGGACTCAACCCTGCTCTAATGCAAGCTCTGCTCCCTGTACGCAGCGAGCTAAAGCAGCTTAGATAGTTTTCCAAAGGCAGGCGGTGAGATTGAAAAATGCCTTCTGAGCCATCCAACGGAAGCAAATCAGAGGGCAGCTGCACTAGCTGTAGACTGCGATTGCAGACAAGGGGATCCAATATCTGACAGAAGTAGGGTTATATGCAAAATTTCTAAGTGTACCTTTCTGGAGAGAGGACTCGCTGGCACGTCCGGGGCGTGCTGTATGCGCGTTCAGCGTCACGGCGGCACAGCTGGCGGGCTGCACATTAGGGGCAAACCGCAAAGTGCCCCAGGATCTTTACTATCCACCCAGGGCAGGCGTGAGCGGAGTCCTGGCCCCCCAAAGCCAGACGCAGTCATCGCCCGGGACTCACGACCTCGAAGAGAAGGGCAGCCGCGTGGCGGGCCAGGCTCTCAAGGCTCGGCTTGGCTCGGATTCAGATTTATTCCTGAAGGTGGGGTCTCTGGCGGGACCTGAAGCGAGTTTGGGGCAAGGGTTTGAACCCAGCCCCGTGTCCCGCTCTCAGCGCCAGGTCCCGCTCGTGGGGGCGTTGGATCTTGGAGCAGGGCTTGACGTGGGGGCGTTCGGATTTGATCCTGAAAGGGGGGCCCGGCCCGTCTGTGACGCCTGGGGATCTGCGCTGGGAGCCCGGGGGGGATCCAGCTCCCCCAGTGCCTCCCTAGCCTGGGAGCACTGGGGACCAGGTCTCCTTGGGGGGCGATGGGATGCCGGGCTAGGCCCCTTGTGGGGTGAGGACAGGGTCCTGCTATTGAGGCCTTTGCCTCATATAATCAACCACCGCCCGCTCCCCCCCCCCACAGCCCCAGGTGGCCCTGGTTTGTCACAGTCGCTGTCTGGGCCCCGCCCTGCCGAGGCTGGGATTCGAACCCGCCTCCCGCGGGGCGGGGGCAGGTTATGCCAGCCTGAGGCGCTGCCTCCCACCCCCAGAGGGCGCTGTGGCGGCCGCGGCCCGCGGGCAGGAGAGGCCGCTCTAGCTCACGCGTCCGCCGCTCTGGCCCCCGCGTCTCGGTGGCGCCGGGCTCCAGCCGGGGTGGGCAGTTGCCATAGCGCCGCCGGCGCGCGCTGCCGAGCGGCCGGGTCCGTCCAGCCGCCCCCGCCCCCGCGGAGCCGGAGGGGCGGGCCCGGGCCGGGCCACACGGAGACACCCCCTGCCGCGAGCGGGGCGGCGCAGGTGGGGCGGGGAGGGGCTGTGGGGGTGGGAAGGGGCGGGGGGATGGGCTGTGG
>ML675623.1:3480742-3536466 GCA_007922155.1 Mesoclemmys tuberculata | reverse complement strand
GTAGGAATGGGAGGGGGAGGGGCTGATGAGGCGGGGGTGGGAAGGGGAGGGGCTGTGGGGGTAGGAAGGGGGCGGGGGGAGGGGCTGGTGGGGGGTAGGAATGGGAGGGGGAGGGGCTGGTGAGGTGGGAAGGGGCGGGGGAGGGGCTGGTGGGGAGTAGGAATGGGAAGGGGGCGGGGGAGGGGCTGCCCGGGGTTGGGCCGAGGGTTGGTTTGGGCGGGGAGGCTGGACTTGTTCTGTCTAGGGCAGGCCGAGGAGGAGGGGGCTGTGTCGCTGCGGAGGGCGGGGAGCCCCTTCCCAAGGGGTGCGGGGCAGAGCCGAGGGCTGCCCGAGGCTGTGGCAGGGGGAGTGAGGAGCTGCTGTGGTAAGTCCCGGTCCCCTTGGTGTGCCTCGCTTTCCCCGTCTGTCCAGTGGCCAGAGTGACACGGACCCGCCTGGCTGGGGGTGGCTGTGCGGCGCAGGGAGCCACTCGCTGTGTGTAAACACAGGGAGGACGTGGAGCACTGTGGAAGTGCCTGGCTGTTTGCTCTCATTTTCATGTTATCACGTCCAAAGGGCCTGCTGGTTTGGTGCGATGCCAGTGGCACCAGGAGGCTGTTTTCTTGATGTAATGGAGCCAGCCTGGTTTCTCAGTTTAAGTTTGCCTTTGTGTGTTAAATACCCTCCCTGTTTCCATGTCCTAAACAAAATCAGGCGAAAAATAAATACCCCGCTTAACAAAGTGTAAGTAATGGAGACATGACAGGAAGTCAAAGGGCCATTATCTGTGAGTAAGTGAAAATTAAAGGTAGTTTCATAAATAGGCAACATGTTTTCTGTGTTGTTGAAGTACTCTTCTGTTTAATTATAGGGAAATATAAATGAGTTTGTCACACTGAAAATTCACACATACTCCATCCAGTCTTTTTACAGATTAGGCAGTTATTTGGGGGAGGGTGGGGTGGGGTGATGGTGAAGCATATGCAAACACTTGAAATGTTTTGAAAGTTAAAGGAAGGGCTCTTGCACTTTGTAGCAGTTCATGTATCTTCTAATGTATGACAGCAGAAGGCACAGGGTTACTGTGGAGGTGAGCATGATATAAGAACCCAGACAGAAGGATTTTGCTTAAGGTTTCTCAGGTCTTAGCAGTGTGCAAGGTGGTGGTCTTTAATCTGCCAAGAGATATGGAAGTGTGCTCACTTATGTATTGTTTACTAAGACTCTCCACTGCCACTAATTTTTTCACAGAATATGTGCACAGTATGTATTAGAGCATGTTGTGCAATTCTGAATTAGACTTTCTCTTTAGAGAGCTTTTACACTATGGTGTATTAAATTGTGTTACTCACTTGGTCTTTCTCGCTTGCTGGATAAATAAGGATCTGGACTAAGGGACATGCTTCTCTAGTTTCAGCACTCCATTTCATTATGCTGGTGATTGGAAAGCACAGTAATTGTTTATTTCGGATTATCTTTCTGCCATTTAAAAGGTAGTGCATTTTCTTTTTCTTACAAAAACTGTGCTAACTGAAAATTGATACGGCATAGATGGCAACATTACTCCTTTTCGGTTTTGTTTAAAATTTACTCATTGTCCTAATTTTCACTAGTGCAATCTTATTTTGCCAGATCCAAAGAAGCTGAACCAAACATATATTAGCAGAAGAGTAGTGGGGGTGAATTATTTGTGTTTAAATTATATTTTTATATTATTTCCTGCGTGTTCTAGACTCTCACTTCTCCACATACTCAAAACACTATGCCCCTGTAACACCTGTGTTTACAATGTTCGGGGGGGGGGAAGACAGATTTGTAGTTATAGCTGCAAATTGCCCTATGAATAAACATAATTGCCTTTAATGGAACAACTGGGTCCAATGAAACAAATTGGTCCACCTAAATCCACTATCTTGTCTCCCACACTAGCCTGTGCTAGCTGCTTAAGGATGCATCCTGTGTGGTGTTGGAGCATGGTTCAGACTCCCTCCGCCAGTAATAATCAGACTTTAATGAAAGCAAAGCTATCTTTCGCTGTGGTTTATATATGTGGATAACTGTTTGTTTATTACTCATGCCTTTCCTGAGTTGAAATAGACTTAGAACAGGGGTTCTCAAACTGGGGATTGGGACCCTTCAAGGGGTCACGAGGTTATTATGGGGCAGGTTGTGAGCTGTCAGCCTCCATGCATGCCATGGCCAACAGCCAGAGCCCTTCAGAACTGTGTGGCTGGGGAGCAGCAGTGCTGCGTCAGTGCCCTGAAGGCAGTGCTGGCCCCAGCAACAGCGCAGAAGTAAGGGTGGCATGTCATGGGAGGGGTTGTCACTTTTTGGGGGGGTGGTTACAGCCTGAAATATTTTCAAAGGGGGTCCCAGAAAAAAAAGTTTGAGAGCCTCTGACTTAGAACAGCTCAGGTTTCCACAGAGGTTACTTCCTTTGGATGGAGTATCTCTGTATCCTCTCTTCCTATGCTTGCAAGATTAAAAATAAATTTAAGGCAGAAAGCCATACAATAATATCTTTAAACTATTTAGAGCTTGGCAGTATGCTAGGTGTGTTTATCTTGGCAATCTAATTCCTTCCTGCCTTCCCCATCCCAAACCTGTAGTCCTTCTCTTTATTGTTGTTGGCTTTGGAAATATGTGCCTTTAATTTTGGTGGGTAAAGAGGTACTGATTACTTGTAATACTGTAGCCTTGTAATTCAACCCACCAGATTTGTTGGTTTCATTTACTTATAACCTAATTGTAAATTCCTCGGAGCAGGGACCGACTTAAATATGTGTTTGTTCAGTGCCTAACTATTTTGCAAAGAATATTAAACCTTATGCTTCAGGCCTTAAGCTACTCTCTGTAGAGATCAGGATGAAACTTCATGTGGAGGCAGGCTGTCCTATAGCTGTTTACTGTGGAAATCATGCACCTTCCTTTGAAACACTTGGTTAGATTTGCTCAGTTTCTCTAAACTGGAGATGAGGCTCATCAATCTCTAATTCCTGGAAACTCCTCATGGCTTTTTTTTCTAGAAGATACATTTCCTCATTAGTGATTTTCAAGTCTTTAGAAATAGTTGTTGATTTTAAAGACAGGCTGCACCTTTTTCAGAATGTCCCAAGATCTGTTGTGTACCTGGCTATTTACTGAGTTTCTCAGTTTGCTCTAGAATACTAATTACATTTCCTTTTTAACTAAAGTCACAATGACTTTCTATGGCAGGTAACCTTTGCATAGAAATTGCTATTGGTGTGCCTACAGTTGTTTTTCTTGCCCCAAAAGCTAAATCTATGTAAGCTGGGTTTTAACCTATGTAAGAGTGCTCACACATGAAGATGCATTGATTTAACTGCATTACTGCAACTTCACATCTTTAGGTACACTAGTGTAACTTGTATGTGTAGACCAAGCCTAAGCTGATATTGTCCTCCTCCCTTGTCAGTGTCAAAACAATCTGCTCTAAAAACAGTTATTTTATGGCATCAGTAAATAGCTTCTAAATAAATAAATAAATATACCATGCAGTCAGTTTTGTGGAGTTAAAATCACCCAGTGTAAAGATTTGCTAATGAGAGGTTTATTTATAGTGCTTTCTGTTTATGTGCGATGATGACATGTTTTGGAGGCTTGTTTCATGCATTCATAGTTTTCTTGCACATTCATGTCAATATTTCTTTGGAACTTTTTTCTCTTTAGATAGTGGCATCTCAGGCACTCCGCTGAGACAGTGGTTCCCAAATGTTTCTTTGCCATGGCATACCTTGATACCCTTAAATATTTTGAGGCACACCACCATATAGTCTCCAAATGAACTCATGAATATTCACGAGCCAACTCAGAGCTCTTCAAGTCGTTTTCCAAAAAATTCCATGGCATACTTGCCCAGGCCTGATGGCACATCAGTGTGCTACAGCGCACGGGTTGAGAAGCGCTGTGCTGAGCAATGGAATTCTTTGGATGGGAGGGGTGGTCAGTAGCAAATTAAAGCTGCATTGTACTGTGAAACTAGTGCATTCTGATACACAGCTGGTAACCCTGCATTCCCAGTGAGAAGTCCCTCCTATAAAGAGTTGGATTGGTGGAATCTTTTGTCCTAGAACTATTTGCAGTGAAATGAGCTACTTTTATTCATCGCATCTCTAATGGGGTCTTCAAAGGTACCTGTTTTTGTAACTTTTAACACAAAGGGGTCCCAGAGACCCTAAATAAGCTTTTTTTAAAATGATCACTATCTTTTAATTATAGCAAGATAAATGGCTTCTGTGTTTAGGCAATTAGCATTTTTCTCATGTGAATCCAGGAAACTCTTCCCATGTGTGCCTGATATTCTAGGTTAATTGCAGAGATGGGTGAAATGTGAAGCTTAATAGATTGTTGGAGGATTTTTTTGGGGGGAGGTGGTTAAACAATAATGAAACTGTTAGATGCCTGCAGGGAAACACTGCTGCCTGTGTGTGGACTTTGCACTGGAGAAAGTTTCAATTGTTCCAGAGCAGAGCTAGCTCTAAAATACAGCTTCTGTGGCTGCTAGGAGCGTAGTTGTCTAATTTACTGGCTGTCTTGAGGCCATTACACAAGCATTGCGAAATATTTTTGTAAACAGTTCATTTTTCTGATTCCGAATAAAGCTGTGTCTGAAATGTGCCTTCCCATTTTATATAATCAAAGCCCTAGAAATGGATGGATATAATTCTTCTATTAATTCAGAGAATGTTGCAGTTCAAAATTGAGGTTCTTCAGATTGTAGACACTATGTACTCAGATAGTTCACCTTGTAGTTTTTAAAGAAATTGAAAAACTTGTGAGTTGTGGTATGTGATTATTTTTTCCTTATAAGGTCAGTCAGTTTCTTCCGTGTTGCTGTTTCAGTGGGTCCCAAACTTTTCTCTGCTGTGGCACACCTTGATACCTTTAATTATTTTGAGGCACACCACCATATAGTCTCCAAATGAACTCATGAATATTCATGAGCCAATTCAAAACCCTTCCAGTTGTTTTTCAAAAAATTCTGGGGCACACTTGCTCAGGCACACCAGTGTGCTGTGGCAGACTGGTTGGGAAACACTGTGCTATTTCATATCCTTTTTGTGCCTCTGTTACCATGAGTAAGGGCAAAATTAAGTTGAGCGAAGTTAAGTCGACATACAGCTGTCGCAGTAATTAATTCGCTTTTGCATGTCCACAGTGTGCTCCTTGTGTCAGATGTGTATGTTCTCACTAGCAGCACTTGCATTGATGCAAAGCGCAGTGCATCATGGGTGCATCTATGAAGCAAAGGAAGAAAAGTTTCTGCTGGGATGGAGGGTGAGGGTGGAATGGCTGTCTGCTGATTTTGATCAACCAGATACTAGGGCTGTAAGAATCGCTCAACAGGAGCTATATGACTTAGGGAGGCTTTGAAAAACCATTTTAATAGTGAGCCACAGAAATGTGTGTTGCTGTAGTGTGCTCTGCCTGGCATTGTTTTTTGCACCCCAGTATGAACCTTGTAATGAGTGCAGTGTGTGTAGTAATATAGCATTGCAAATGACCAATTGCTATTATCTGTGTCTGTCAGACTCAGCCAGTGTATGTTATAAACGAATAAAGATGAACGAAGTGTCCATAAATAGACTTTTATTCCAAACCCATACAAACAAACATATTTATAACTGAATGAAACTTTATAATTGCAGGGAAAAGAACAATCATTTTTACTTCACAAATACGTACACCAACCGAGTCTTCCTCGTGTCAGTGTGTGTGCGGCTGTGATTGTCTGTATTCTCCCCTAAGGTGGAGTGGTAGGGTTAATGCTGTTGCCCTGGATGGAATGTGGGGGGTGTGTGTAGGGAGGTCCCAGAATGCAATTCTCTGTGGGCTGCAAAGGGAGGTGAGCACGTGTCTGTTGAACCTGAAGGTCATCACTGGCATCTCCTGACGTGCAGCTCTCTCCTTTTCCTGTGCTTTCCTTCTTTCCACTTTATCCCTGTCCATTTTGTCCGCAAGCGTGATCCTCCAAGCCCTGTGTTTGGTATCAGAAGCACCAGAGGCTCGCGGGATCTGTTGGATCATGCCATCCTGGGTCCTTTTCCTTCTTATCTGGCTGAGCCACTGTGTTGGTGTGGATGGAGAGACCCTCAAGGGCACGTTTCCAGCTGCAAAAGATACATTACACAGAGGTGTATTGTGAGTGTATTCACAAAATAAATGGAAAGTTGATTATACTGAATTCACTCCCCTTGATCCACACAGCTTACACACATTACATTCTCACTTCTGCTTGGGATTCATAGAGCAGAGTGGGAGACCCAGCCATAGTGAAAACGGCCCTGGTGAATTGGGACAGTGTGTGTGGGAGGATAGCTCACAAGCATGAGTATATGTGGATAGGGCAATTGAACTGAATACTGGCATCGTTTTCCACAGGCAGTGGTGATTTTAGTTGGTATCTCACTCCTGAAGGTAACGGATGGAGGCTGAAAGGGAACGGCTCTTGTGTATGTCTGGCTGCAGACCGGGTCCCTATGCTGCTTGCCTGTGTACTGTGATGGTGCCTGCTGAATTAATTGCTGAATGGCATGGGAAAGGGTCCTACCGCAACAGAAGAAATAAGGCAGCGCTCTCCAAAAGCCTTCAGTAGAAGATTGCAAACTACCTCCAGGAAGGTTTCCTTGAGATGTGTATGGAGGATTAATGGGACATCCCAATGCACATAAACTGTTTTGCAGGACCCCCTCTGCCTAACTACAGGGGAATGCGAAACAGATGGCAGCTCTACCTCTATTGGTTATTTTACTATCTGTTCAAGTATGATTAAAAAAGAGAAAATGAACAGCTTTGTCCCTGTGATATCAAAGCAAATTGCATACTTACCAGAGGTTCCTTCCCCCGCATCAGACTCGTCCATGCTGGGCTGTAGGGACTGGCTCAGAGCTGTGCCCGCACAGTCTCTTCTCCCCACACACCCAGGAGATCCGCCACCTACTGTATACTCCAGGCAGGGCGTCTGCAGGCATGGTCAGCTGGGCAACTGCCAGATGAACTCTACACACTGAGCAAACAGGAAATGGAATTTCAAAAATTCCCGGGGATTTAGAGGGGAAGGGTGTGTACCGGGCAGCAGAGTTCAAATTGGTAATCAGAGCATTCATGGTGGGGCATTGTGGGACACCTCCTGGTAGGGTGATCAGATGTCCCAATTTTATAGGGACAGTCCTGATATTCAGGGCTTTGTGTGATAGAGGCACCTATTACCTCCCCATCCCCTCTCCTGATTTTTCACACTTGCCATCTGGTCACCTTACCTCCTGGAGGCCACTAAAGCCGACATAAGTAATGCAGTATCTACACTGATGCTGTGTTGACCTAAGTGTGTCGACCTAAGTGCTACGCCTCTTGTGGAGGTGGAGTAGTTAGTAAGTTGGCATAGCTGGTGAGTTACATCTACGGGAGCAACATTTTAGTGTAGATGCTTACAGAGTAAGGTCAGCGTAAGATGCCTTATGTCGCTCTAACTTTGTAGTGTAGACAAGGCCTGAGATTTGTTGGTCACAAAGAGCCTTTTTATCATCGAGACTTTTTAGACAGAAGAGAACTGCAAGGCCCGGGATGCAAGCACTTTTACAAAAAGCAACTTACTCTTCTAACTTGCTTTACTATTTTTGTATTATCTATGCCAAGGCTTTCTCCTTCCCCATCCAAATTTTTTTTCTGCTTAATCATTGAGAGGTCGCAATACTCTGTGTATCACATCACTATATTGCCATAAAAATGACAAATCACTAAATCAGTATTGTGATTTCATTCTAGGATGAAGTAAGAAATAGCTAAAAATGTGTTCTTAAATTTACTTGCCACTAAGGCCAGTTTAAGATGGAATGGAAATGTTCTATCCATCGTCTGGCTTGTTTTTCATGAATGTCTTCAACATCGGTCCATGAGCGTCCCTGATGGGCATCATCTGTGGTAGTCTGGTTCTTTCTGACGGGTCTTTCAGTATTCTAAAGAGTTGCTTGAAGACTCCCCGGTGTGCCTCTGCCTCTTTAGCCTTCTCCTGAACCCAGGCATTTCTGCCTAGCCTGTGCCTCTTCTTGCATATTTGTTCTATCACCCCACTTCAACAAGGGAGGAGTGTCGCTTTCAGTTTGCATTTTAAAGAATTTTTCTAATTGATTTCCCGTTTACGGCAGTAAGGGCTAGATAAGGGGCAAAATAATATAGCCCAGCATACAGGACCATGCAGTGTCAAACGTTGTTGTCTTTTTGTAGTAGGTTTTGGTACTGTTACCCTGATAGGGTCCTGAGATGTGAAGTGTTGAAAATCTGGTTTAACAGATAAGAGCTAAGTGCAAATGAGTGAGCTCAGAATGGGAGTTAAGCTCTGCCCCAATGTTCCATGTTTGCTATATTATTGTTTGCGATTTGTAGGTAAATTTTATATACTTTGTAAATTGCTTTGTAGAAACTGACTCTCAGCGCCTCCCACTCCCCAATGAAGTGTTTTCTATTTTATGGATCAGGAAGCTCATGCACAGAGAATTGAAGTGACTTTCCCAAAGGCAGAGGGAGTCTGTGATGGAGCTAGAAATTGAAACCGAGACCTGACTCTGAGTCCTCTGCTTTACATGTAAGATCACACTTCCCACCAATAACTCCATTTTAAGTGTTTATATGTCCTGTAACATTTCCAGAACTTCAAGCCCTTAGAGATGTGTATGTTCTAACCTGATGGCTACCAAGACATGCCATTACTTCTCTGTTTAATTCCAAAATAAATGTATCTTTTCAATGTCAAGATCCATCTTTATATACATGGGCAATTCTTAATGAGCCATCAAATTTAGAAAGTCAAAGTCACAGTGGATATAAATTAATTTTATGTTAAAAGGCTGTTTGGCTAAAAAGACATCATAATATAGATTTATTTAATGTCAGAACTGTTTTCTGTCTCGTGGGAGAATGCCAGATAATAACAGCTGCCATTTCTGACCCATAACAGAATGCATAGGAAGAACTGAAGTTAACTGACATCTTTAGTTGTTTTAGAATTGAATGAGTAAGTACACTGGGTCATTCAAAAGTTATGTTTACAAGAGTGAGTGATTTTTCACAAGAGAGCGAGAAAATAAGATAGATCAGCTCCTGCCAACTTTCATGTTTGAGGCTTTTCTTCAAGCCCCAATTCCAGGAATCATATTATTAGTTGAAAATCTCAGCTTTAATTAAGAAAAACAATCCGTTCCTCCACCCCTAGGATCTGCCTATCATGGTTGCCAAGAAGAACTTGAAAATGTGACAGAAGAGTAACTTAAAGGTTCAAAAACAGGAAGACAAATAAAACTCCCCAGATTTTTTTAATCTCATGGATTTTAAACCACTCATGATTTTTCAGGTGGCTTTACTTACAATTTTGAGTGCCTGGGGTTGGCAGTATTACATCAGGTTGGAACTACAGTAGAACCTTAGAGTTACAAACAACCTCCATTCCCGAGATGTTTGTAACTCTGAACAAAATGCTATGGTGGTGGTTTCAAAAGTTTACAACTGAACATTGACTTAATACACCTTTGAAATTTTACTATGCAAGAGAAAAATCCTTCTTTTAACCCACTTAATTTAAATGAAACAAGCACAGAAAGTTTCCTTACCTTGCCAAATCTTTTTTAAACTTCCCTTTTTTTTTAGTAGTTCATGTGTAACACAATATTGTGTTGTATTTTCTGTTTTGTTTTTGATCTCTGCTGCTGCCTGATTTGAGTACTTTCAAATGAGGTGGGTGGTCGACCAGTCAGTTTGTTACGCTGGTGTTCGTAACTCTGAGATTCTACTGTAAAATATGAACCTGGTCTACCCGATGTCTTGGATCGTATATGAGGAATTTTCTCTCTCTAATATAGGTCTGGAATCTAGTTGATGATGGTTATTGCGGGACAGCTGAAGCGATCAATAGTTAATATCCTCTCCATCTTTTTTAGAATTGTTAGTGTGGCTTTTGAATTACTTGGAATGGTGACTGATTTTTCAGGGAGCTGTCTTAACTCCGTTTGTCAAATTTACGTTGTTTACTGGGGATGCCTCCATAACATCTTGTATTACCAGCCACTGTAATATGCCTATCTTATTGAAATACATTTTTTGGGGGATAGGAGTTCCTGTACCTTTAGGTGAATCATAATTCAGAACTGCATCGTTTCACTGTGCTTGTCTTGACATTCCATATCGATTTTTTTATTTTTTTTAAAGTACGTGCTAGATCACTGTAATGTTCCACCGTACATCATGCAGGAGAACAAAAACTTAGGAATCAATTTTTATTTCTTGCCAGGCTTGTGGGTACCAGTGTTTTGAAACTATCACTCGTCTTCAAAGTGTTTGTACTGATCTGCCAGCTAAGCATCTCTGGGAAAGTCTACACTGCAGCTGGGGGCAAGTTTCCCAGCCCAGGTAGGAAGACTGGAGCTAGTGTGCTAAAAATAACGATGTGAACCTGACACCCTAAGCTTGAGAATCGGAGCTCCATCCTGAGCCCCAAAGTCCACACTATTTTTAGCACTCTAGCTCAAGCCCTGCTAGCACAAGTTTCTGTCTGTCTGGGCTGACACTTACTCAGGCAGACATACCTGAAGTGACAATGTTCGCATAAGATTGTAGAAATGGTGTCTTTCAAATTGCTAGGTACATATTATTGCTTTATACTGTTTGAGAGTTGGGACTGCAAATTTCCAGATAGCATAAAGTGCTGATTTCTAGCTCTAGTAGTTCGCGGGTTACCAGCCATTAATATCGTGCTGGAATTAAGGTTGGAGGAAAGCAGAGAAGCCAGATGGCAATTGAAAATTTGTGGTTTTAAGGTCACTTAATTGAGAATCTTCCAGACATAGAAAAAATGCACTATATTACTGGAAAGCGGAAGGATTCAGTTCTGTAATACTGGAAACTGCTGTAAATATGATCTGTCTTATATCAGACATCACATTCAGTCCTCTTGGTTTTGGTTTTCTTAGCAGTTGTCCAAAACTGAACAGATCAAATCTTGGACTTCAAACAATTCAGTGCTAAATGGGTATTGTTTTGGAGTTATAATGATAGTAGTGTATTTAAAAAGAGCACTTACAGAGCGCAGCTTAGAAGAGTCTGCAATCTGTTATCCGTATAGCACTCCTGTATGGAGGCAAGTATTTTCGTTCCTATTTTATAGATGAAGAAATGAGGGTAAGTCTACAGTACAAGGAGTACATCAGGATAGCTCTTGGGCTGTAGCTGTGTCGCAGTAATGTAGATGCAGCCTACACTGATGGAAGGTGTTTTTTGGTCATTGTAGGAACATCACCTCCCCGAGTGACTGTAGTTACTTTGACGGAAGTGTTCTTCCGTTGACCTAGCTCTGTTTACAGTCAGAGTTAGGTTGGCATAACTATAGTGTTTTGGAGCATGGATTTTTCATACCCATGAGTGTCCTAGCTGTGTCAGCCTAATTTGAAAGTGTAGACCAGGCCTAAGCCAAAGATTAATTCATTTGCCAAGACCACAAAGGATACTGGAATTAAAACCGGAACTAGCATGCAGGATTTCCTGTCTTCTAGTACAATGGTTTATCTCCTATATCCATGTCCATATCCATCCTGTTACACACTTTTTTTTAAAAAAAAAGGCATATTACCCATTATCTGATAACTGACTTTTTCCAACCATTTTAGATGCTGTGAAGTAGACTAGACTCTGCTCTGTATGTGTCATGCTGAATGAGTAGGTGTTTAGTTTGCATTTACATTTTCTTTTGCATTTCAGAGCCAGTTTAGGTTTGAATTTCAGGTCTGGCTTGAATAAAACTAGGTAAGCAACAGATTTGCTGCGTTTGTAAAGAACTAGTATTGTGCCTGCAATATTACATCCCTCTTAATGAAACTGCATGCATATATTTTAGGTCTCATTCAATCCAGCCAAGTAGAGTAGAAGCGCATAAACATGAGAACAAGCTGAAATCTGATTTTTTTCAGAGTACAGTTGAACACCAGGTCTTTCAGCTATGCTTACAGATCTGCTTCGGTTTATACCTTGATGCACAGTTCTACTTAGTAACATGGATATTGACTCCTCTCTTGGATGTATGTTTTCCAGCATCACACTTCCCTCAAATTTGCGTTGCATCACTTTTCCTTGTCCAGCGTATGAAGTGTGAGAAGCACATTTCTTCTAATCCTTCACCCTCGCTAAAAGTTGTCAGTGCCACTGTAACCAAAGTGGTAGTGTAGCATAGAAGAGTGGACTCCCTGTTGATCTCTCTCTCATGTCTGGGCATGGGATAGCAGCTCTTTCTCCTTTTAGCACCTCCTGCCAATGGGGGGGTGGGTGGGAGGGTGTGTGTGTGTGTGGGTGGGCGCTCAGTAAAACGAACCAATATAACTAGTTTGACACAGACATAAATATGTCCACGCAGGGGTTTACATGGGTTTTAAATTTACGTTAAACTACTGGACCTTCTATGCACACATAAACCCCACACCATCATTGCTTACAGTAATGTCATATTTTTGAAAATGAAATCAGTAGGGACAAAGGTTAAAAATCACATTTGTATTTAAAAAAAAATCTTTTATCTCATACTATTAACACATTACATAATTAAAAGTGAAAAATTTTAAAGATCCAGCTTTCTTTTCACAATGTTCTTTGCTTACTCTTTGTATTTCATTCAGTTTGGACATTTAAAAATGTTTCTAATAGATTTTGTAAAATATTTTACAAACAGAAAAGCACTTAACTTCAAAATTTGGAGCCTAAACTACCCGATGATGTCCCTTTTTTTAAAAAAAAGTTTCATTTGGTGATTTAAAACTTAGGTTTTGGCTTAAAGCCCATGATGACAGCAGCCTCAGAAACCAGTGAATATTGTCCCCTGCCATATGACAAAAGTGTGACCTTTTTAACAGTAACTGTGACAGGTGCAAGGAAGTAGATTGGTGTTTTTATCAACTCTCCTGTGCTTCCCACTTGGTCAAACTGGTGAAACTTGTTTTAAGACCTACTACAAAAATAAGAAACCATGGAAGCCAAGCCAGAAATGTAAACATGCAAACCTTAGACTAAATAGAATCAGAACCAAATAAAATTAACTGGTTTACTTAGACTGCAAGATTTTTTTACGGGGACTTTATAGTCCTCCATCTTTCAAAAGTTTCTAGCATGCTGTTGATGGTGTGTTTAAAATAATAATGTCTTTGCTTTCCTGGCAAATCCTCTAAGAGCAAAAAGAATAAGTTGTTGATACTTCTCTAATAAAATTCAATTCAAACTTCAAAGTACTGGGAGAATTGCCTCTTCTCACTCTCCAGATTGTTTTCTCAGATTTCACACTCTATCAGAAATGGGTAAAGAGAATTGTTTTTTTTTTAAACTGGCTTTTAAAAACAAACCAACAAGCTACCCAAACTGCCAGTTATGAAGCACCCATTTCCAGTGTATGTACATAACCGTAGGATTGATAAATACTGTAAGATTTAGGACTTTTCCTACTCTCATCTACTACAGTAGGAGCAGTACTAGATTTCTGTTTTCTTGTTGCTGTTTTCTCTCTGAAGTATAACTTTATACTGTCTACCAAAAGCCTTTTTGTCACATGTCCTTTCTTACAACTATTGTTTGCATCGGCATACTGAATATACAATATGCGGATCATGACGTAGTTTAAATCCGTTTGTGTCTTCGTGAACAGTTTAGTACTTAGGAAATCCCCATGTTCTCAGGATTTGTTCTCCTAAAATTGTACACTCTAGTTTTCTGGGATTTTAACTCTTCTGTTTCTGTAAAACATTTGGTTTCAGGCATTTTGCATTCCCTGGTTTTCACAATTTTCTTGCTGCAAGACTACCTTTTTATTAGTCTTTTATAAGATGGTACTTGCTTATACAATCTAAAAAGTTCTCTCTCATACTCTTATATTTATTTCTGATTATTAGTGTGTGTATTACTTTTTCAACATATCCACCAAGGTCAAGTAAATCTGGTGGTACAATATGCCAAAGGCAAGCAATTAATAACTGCTTCCATTAATCTTAAAGATGATTACCTTTCTAAATATAAAGTTGATGTACTGCTGTGAATAATACTATGGCACCAGGCATTTAGCAGAAGTTATATCAGCACATCACAGGGGGACTCTAGCCCTTGTAGTCTTCAATGAGGGTACTTTTACTTTCAGCAGCAAAACTGTAAATTAGAACAAATTGTGCTTCATACTTAAAACTCAGAGTATAACAGCTCATTAAAATAAAAGGGGCCAGGGATCATTGTGTCACACTGATAGAATCATTAATTTTACATTGACTTTTTTATGTCTCATTAAAGGCTGCTTTATGTAATATGTCCTCGCTTTTCAGCAAGCCCATGTTTGCTGATGCTTCAATGATGGCATAATATTTGACAGAGCATAGTTAGTAAGAAGAACCTTGTCCCCCCTCCCCCCAGTTCTCCCATGAATCTCAGATTTTTTTTAAATTTTGACACTTCTGAAAAATTACGAGTGAATTTACATGCAGCAATTGAACAGAAATCCAATCAAGCCATCATCTGTTAGACTAGATGTGAAAATGTATTGGAAAAAATAAGGCTTCATCTGACAATTGAAAACCTAACTGTATTTTAAGTAATCACAGCTGAAAAACGTAACTGTTAGCAATCTAAGTTAGCAAAAGCATCCCTTCCTCCTCCCCCTGCCCCCAGCTCTCCTCCTACACAATGTCATTTCCTGGTCAGTCATTGGAGACTGTTCTCTGGGATGACTGAATATTGAAGGAGGAATCCAAGTGAGCACAAACAAGAGTTGTGAACAACCCCGATTTGCTCTCTCCCCATCTAGGGGGAAAAAGTAACAGTGTTTTTTCCAAGATGGGGGGAATGTTTTGCTTTTGTTTTTTGCAGGGGATTTTTCCTTTTTTGTAGCTGCGTGTCATTGAAGTAGTTACATAAATATTAACTGCTAAAATATTGCCAACACCAAGTAGTCAAAATAAAAATGAGTCGGATTGGCTTAAAATCATCAGATTTTTAACAAATACATTTTAGGTTCTTTTCATTTGTTCTTCAGTTTGTGAGCCACTGAGGTGCCCTTGAGTCACGTGGTTAAGCTTTGCTCCATGACTGAGAACTAGAACCAAACTTTCTGAAATAAAAACTGAGAGTGTCTCATAATCACAAGGTTCTAGAAGCTGGACCTTTAAAAAAAAAAAGGGGGGGGGCAAAAAACCAACTATTGTGAGACGCATGCAAGAATAGCAACACTGCTTCTATTTTAAAGACGTCTGATGCTGGAGCTGGGATTTCCAAAGGAGTCTTGGGAGTGAAGTGCCTGGTTCCTACTGAATTTTCAGTTGGGCTTCTCTGAAAACCACTGTCGGGAAACATTAGATTCAGTTTCAATATGTGAATTAAGACTCCTTAGCAAACTTAAAAGGGAAATGATGAGAGAGTCATTAAGGAACTTGTTCTGCTGTAAGGAAACAATGTGAAAGTTCCAGAATGCTCTAGAAGTTTAAAGGGGAATGAAAGGTTGAGCATGAAGTCAATTGGATTTCACCCTGGCTCAAATGACACACACAATTCACAGATTCGAAGGTCAGAGCAGACCATTATACATTACCTGGCATGACCTCCTGTGTTGCACAGGGCATAGAACATCCCCAAATAATACCTCGAGCAGAGCTTTTAGAAATCTTTTTGTATCTCTGATCACCAAATAACAAAGCGCTACTCAAAAAATAGGGAGTTGCTTTGTCTTAGAGAGGACAGTTAAGAACGTGAAAGTTTAGGACCCAGTTGCTCACTGGCCTATGGGGAATGAGATGGTGGTCTTTTTCTACTAGTCATGTATCTACATAAAAATAAAATAAAGAACTCCACGTAACTGGTGGACTTGAGTGAGTGTGCATGTGTGAGTGAGATACGGAACAGGAATGGCTTGTCCCCCAGCTGTGGGGACCAGGGCAAGGGCGATGTTGGTGGGCATGGGTTCCACTGCCTTCCTAGAAATCATGGAGCTGACCGTTGGGAGGCAGGCGTATGTGACGCAGCGTGGCAGGGTGGTGTCCGTGTGGGACACATTACTCTGGCAAATGTCCTTCAAGTAGTAGCCAGGCAAGCTGTCCCAGGACAGCAAGGGCCACTTCCTCGACCTTGATGGCTTGCCTAAGGGTTCTAGTGGATTTTATTGCCCATCCTTGATCTAAGGTTTTTCTGTAGCACTAAGATTAAGTATGATGGGCACAAACCATGCTTTCTACTTCTAGTAGGGGCTCCAGTGTACTCCTGCCTGTGTGCACCTGTGCCAAAGAGAAAACGAGAACGCTAGACTTCAGGACTTAGATCTTGTATGTTTCTCAAGTGTTCAGTTTAACCAGAATCTAAAAAGTTAATTTTGCCATTATTAGAGTCCAAGAAGAGGGCCTCGCTCTTGCATTGTTGCTTGATTTTTAGATTAAATTTAAATATTTTTTGTAATTACGCTTATTTCATAGTTAAAGTTACGTAAAACACTTACATGCTTGGTGTAGCCAGATTATATGGGATGGCACATCCTACTCTTGTTTTAAAAGGCTACTGGAATTATTACTGAATATGAGTAGTCAAGAGTTGCATCTGAGTACTTATTTCAAACGCAGCACGAGTCACCGCACATCATGCTGGGGGTATTGGTTGAGTATTAACACTTACGAATGTATAACCAAATTGTCTTGCGTTTTCCACCGGTCCTTAAATATGTCATCTGCAGTGAAGATTATGCTTAAAAGAGGACCTTTTATTTAGATTCACCCATACACTTTATTTAAAGAATTTTGTACATAAAATGTAGCTTGGTGTTTTTGCCTATGAAAATTTGTCCATAATTTTCTGTGGAAATCATGAACAGAATCTAAGCATACAAAAAATGTCTGTCTGTGTGCATGTGTGGAGTTTTAAACTCTTTCATCTAGTTCTTATGATAGCAATAAAAATAGCAGTTGTCCCCAAAACATAATAAAACACTGACTGAAAGGGAAAGGAATATTAGACCTGATCAATACTTGACTGCTTACATGGTCTTAATACAGGTTACATTTTTATTACAGATGCAAGTGGATAGTTTCATTAGTTATAGGTCTAGTAGAAACCCTCAGAAAACATTGCAGTTTATTATGAAAATATGTATTTCTTTTAATGGTAGCCTTTGTTTAGCTGATGTAAATAGATATAATAGTAATGAAAGTTATTGAAGTCGGGTTTTTTGGCTAAAATTGGTTATTTGTCCTTTACAGAATGATCTGATTGGGGCAAATGAATGGATAGTGTTGATGGGGGAGCATTGTTGGTAGACAACATCACATTCAGGCTTACCTAATGTTAGTCTAACACTGCAATACTAAAATTGTGGAGAAGAGGGGGACTTATGTACAGTATGCATGGATGGCTGTTTGCAGCATTGTGTAATGTGTAAAGCGGAAATCATGGAGTAGACTTTGTGCTGTAATTTAGCTTTTAGCACTGAGTCATTGTACTGTGTAAACTACTCCATTGCTAAAGTAATGTTTGCCAAAGATGTGTCAAGTATTGCCAGCCACTCAGCGGGAAAGCTGCTGACTATTGCTCATGTGCAGTTAAATGAAAGTGATCCCAACGTTCTCCTTTGTATGGATGACTTAGTGGGAGCTAACTCACAGCTTGGACGTGTTTTCAAATTTAAAATGACGCTTCAAAAATATTTTAATTTTTATGCCAACTCCATGTACTCTTCATTATTTAACCAATGCTTTTCTTTCCTTACTCCAGAGCACCAGTACAAAAGTATATCCAGATCAGCAAAACTTGTAAGTTTAGATAAGCTCAGGGAGAAGAGACCTTATAACACAAGGCTTTTAAACCTGGTAGAGAAAAGGGATAACAAGGCCCAGTGGCTGGAAGTTGAAGTCAGCATAGCTCAAACTGGAAGTAAAATGCACATTTTTAACAGAGAGGGCAATTAGCACTGTACAGTTTAGCAATGGATGTGTAAATTCTCCATTATTTGCAGTCCAGATTGGATATGTGTGGAAAAAGTATGCTTTAGTTCAACCACAAGTTGGCTGAGGTTGATGCAGGAATCACTGGATGAAGTTCTGTGGCTTGTGTTATACAGAAGGTCAGACTAGATGGTCATAATCGTATCCTCTGGCCTGGAAATATATGAGAAAGCATAGGTAACTGGATTCTAAGTTTAGTTACCATACACATGGAATAATGAGGATGAAACTTGCACATTACCTTTGTGAACTATTCTGCTGCGAGTTGGTCTGTTTGTTAACGTTCCAGCAAGGGCAAATGTTCTTTACTTCCATTCTTCCTTTCTCTTCTAGTTCACTGTGGTTTGGAGAGTCTAGGTGTTGTCTTCATTGGCAAGTTATATATTTATTCCTTTGTCCAGACACCTGTACAAACAGATTTTACACTGCAACCTTGAAATGTGTTTGACTAGCTTCATTATTCCTTTTTGCCACATATAAATCATCTTTTTTTCCTTCTAATTTGTATATCTGTATTTCAATTTTTTTTCACCTTTCTTATAAGAACTCTTTGAATTTGTCAGAGCTGAGTGGTTTAAATCGGATATGCACAAATATTGGGCATAAAACTAATTTGCCCACAAGATTAAGGTTAATACCTTGGAATCTTTACCTCCCTGTGTGTCGGTGTGCATACCTTTTTTTTGGAGCAGTTTTTGTTAGCATGTTAATGAAAACTTGAAACTAAGGAATTATTCTGTTTCCTGACTGATTACAGCCTAGAAGATTACAATTTATAGAAAAATCTATCATACTGCCCATCAGAAAAGAGGTTGATTTCATATTGAATGACAAGATACTGTACCAACTATCTTAGCCAATTAGTTCCTTTTCTCTAGAACAGTGGTTTCCAACCTTTTTCAGTGGTTCCCAAACATTTCCAGACCACCACGTGCTACTAGTTGTAAAATAAATTACAGTAGTAGGTTTAGAAACTATGAGAAATTATTTTTTATTCAAAATTGTATATTTTCTTAGTGAGGATATTATTTTTTTTCTTTTCCGAGGACCCCCAGTAGCAGCCTCATGGACCACCAAGGGTCTGTGGACCATAGGTCGGGAACCGCTGCTCTAGAACTTCTTGCCCAGAGCTGCTGCTGTCATTTCAATTTATAAATCAAAACTGAAGGTTCATTCATTTTCCTTAGCTTGTAAACATTAGCCTGGTAATGAATATTCTTAGCAAAGTGACTGAGATGTCTTGGCAGGCAAAGGCACTATAAAAGCATTTCTTGGCTAGCTACCAAGAGGGTGCATACTATTAACCCTATATTCTACAACTGCTGCTAAATATCCACTTCTGCTAGCTAAAGTTAATAGAGTATAAACTTGTGAGTTTTCTGCATATTGTAAAGGTATTGATCTGAATTCTGAACCTCATTAAGGTTTCCATTTTACTAGATTATGTGAAGTAGAACTACTTTGAACAATTTCTGTGGGAGCATCATAAAATCATAGAAATGCAGGACGGGACCTCAAGAGGTCATTAAGGCCAGCCACTTATGCTGAGGCAAGACCAAGTAAACCTAGACCATCTCTGACCAATATGTTCTTTGTCCAACATGTTCTTAAAAACCTCCAGTGATGATTCCACAACCTCCCTTGGAAGCCTATTCCAGATCTTAACTACCTTTAGATCTAACCTTTAGGTTAGATAGTAGGAAAAATTTTCTAAGTCTCTCTTGCTGCAGATTAAGCCATTTACTTCTTGTCCTGCATTCAGCAGACAGAGAGAACAATTGATTACTGTCTTTTTTCTAACAGTCCTTAATATATTTGGAGTCTGTTATCAGCCTTCAGTCTTCTTTTCCTCAAGATTCATTGTGCCCAGTTTTTAAAATCTTTGTTCATAGGTCAGGTTTTCTAAACCTTTTATCATTTTTGTTGCTCTCCCCTGGGCTTTCTCCGGTTTATACACATCTTTCCCATAGTGTGGCATCCAGAATTGCATAAGAATCAGCGAAGAGCATCTGCACTGTAACTCAGTACCGTTTGCTGGGGCTTACATCTGGGCCTGCTGAAGCTTCAGAAGCTGTTCTACAGTAGTCTCATCTCTTGTTTCCTTGGAGTTTAACAGGCAGGTTCCTGAAGATGATTTTCAAATACTGCATTTTTGCTAACAGTTTCCTCCTCTGTTCTCCTTTGCAGGAGAGAGAAATCTTTTCCCTCCCCAACCTGCCTTCTTCAGGGTAGCCTGTTTACGTTTCTTTAAAGCGCCAGAATATTTCTTGCTGGTTATTATATTGGCTTGCTACTGCTAGGATCAGTGAGCCCACCATTTTGCGAACATCAGGGAAGTCCTCCTTTTTGGTCAAGATTGGTGTGGAAATTTTGTAACTTCCTGTCAGGCTATTTTTAAGGGACCCTAAAAGTTTCCTAGTGTTTAATTTACCCAGTAGGCTGGGAAAGCATTACTATGTTCTATACTGTTTAAAATAAAAGCATACTTATACGTTTCCCAGTTCTGATTAATACACCTTTTATAACTTTGAGTTATTTCTTTTAAAACTTAAATCTCCAAAGTCTTCGTTTTAAATGATCTTCAAGAATTCACTTAACCTGATTAAAACCAAGTACACTGGAGTTAAGGTTCGCCCTGAGATCATAAAGCTGTATCTAGATATTGCAGCTTCTGAGAGGGTTAAGATCATACAGTGTTTAGAGATCTGAAATGCCCAATAGTCCCTTAATTGGTGGGACTGAATGTCTTAATTTTATGCTGTTGGGCCTCACTAGAACTGCAGGCTTAGTTTGGTTTATCTAGATACACTAACATGGTAATATTTTTTTTTTTAAAACCCCATCTTTTTAGGAGTTGAATATGAACATCTAATATTGATCAAAATGTAGTACTTGAAAAAAGCTTCTCCTTTTATGAGTATTGGTGTATCTCCCTAATTGCAGCAAATGATATATTTCTTGTGGTAAATTAGCAGCAAAATTAAACTTTTCTTATGCTTTTTTATGATCTCACTGTAGTTGATGGAAATCCATAACCAATGATCACTATTTGTGGTGTTACATTAATGGCTGTCATTTGTTCTGGCGTATTCTTACCCATTTCTCTTAAACCTGGAAAGCAACTTCTTAAGAACCTTATAGTTGAGTGAATTCCAGTAACTGTTAACTTCTTCACATATAGAAGCTACTCTTTCAGACTTCATCAGCTAAGCAGGTTTAAGGATCTCCTGAAACCACATCTGAGTGTCATCATCAATCTTCTGACAAGTTGAGAACAAAACAAAGACTCAATTACACTGAGCTCAGTCTTTGTTTCTTCTGGTTTGCTCTTTCTTTGCAACATTGGAACTGGTGTAAAAGTTTGAGTTAGTTAATGGGCTATCTTTTTAAGAAACAAAATCAGCTCAAACCATCGACATTTGTATATGCTGCTACTGTGGGTGGAGTCCAATTCACAGGAGTCCTTATGTATGGGCTTAATGTGGATGTAGTTTTCATCTCTTTCATCTGTGAATGCCTCTTTCAGTGTTCACAGGATACTCATATCTCGGGTCTGTGACTCTTAGGATTAAATTAAGTCTCAAAACAATTTAATCATATCTTCAATTAGCTATTGCAGAAATGTTGAATTTCTAATATACATAACTTCTGACAGAAATTTAATACTCTAAAATTAGGATTCAGAAAAAAAAAGCATAGCTAAATTCTGGATATATGTATGTACAGTATATGCCTTTAGATCCATTATCATGGGATGCTGTGGTTTCAACTTCAGGCTAATACACATTCTGTATTATGACTCTGTAACATGGAATGCTTCTGTCAAATGTATTCCTTGAATGCTAGATGTGTTTTCTTTGGAACAAGTGCCATGAATATATAATATAGAATGCTGGACTAACTACAGCTCCTCCATTAATATACTGGGCCCCCAGACCTCACACCACGTCAATAACAACTTGTCCTGTTTTTTGTTGATCACTGACCTTGTTTAGAGTTTGACATAAAAACAGTTTAAGGTTAAAACCTTCTGGTTCCAGGTTTTACACATTGAGCTGTAAACCAGTCTAAATTCTTTATAGGCCTAAATGACCAGGTTATTTTTCAATGTGGTAGTTATCCCAAAATATTTGCTGTAGAGGATACACTCCGTTTCCCATTGTACTTGCCCATTTAAAAATACCTGGGCAGAAATAAAGCAGACTAACCCCCTCATCATATTTCAGAACAGCTCCATATGATGTAGAAGTAAAGTTGGTTCACCTACACAAATAGATTATTTCTGTGACCGTTAGAAAGAACAGACTTTCAGCACTGGGTGACGTATGTACACGTAAATATAATAGACTAATTCAGTTAACCTGAACATTAAAAATAGCATGCATTCACTTTTCCTACTAAGGTTAGAAGTCCAGTTGCTGCTGTAAATGTATAATTTACCGCGTGACATACTGTATGCACTGTTTCTCCCGTGTCATCAAGACTCTTGTTTTCTATTTGAACATGAAAATTTGTTGAAGCTGCAGTGTAGTTTGATGGGTAAGCTTACCATTGTCATGGTCAGGCATCTGTCCACTGCAGTGACGGTAACTTTGATAGACCAAATTCAGCTAAACTTTGAAAGGATTAAAGAGTCCAATAAATCTACACATTGCTGGAACTGCACCAAACTTCAAAAGTCTCCCCGTTTAAATATATCAGCCCAACAGGTTGATTGTGTAAAACATTCAAATACTATATGCTAGCCCCTCATGCCAACCACTCCTCAGAGCTCATCTTGACTGAGGGTGAAACCATACTCTGGAAATCTGTATCATAAAAATGTTACGTAATGAACATGCTCTAACAGCCTAGCTAAGAAAAAAGGTTGCCTCCAGAGGTTTGGAAAATTAAGCAACAGGGATTGAGCTGGTGCATACCTAAGCTGACAGAATCTGGGAGGTTGAGGGGTGGAAGCTCGCTGTGTTTGAGGGGCATGGAGGGGCAGTGAGTGGCGCTATCGAGACTTGGCGGGGTGCAGCTGGCTGACTCCATGCTGGGAAGGGCTGTCCTGGCAGTTCCTACTGCCATAGACTGAAAGATTTGAAAGTGGCTTAAAAGTGTCTTCACTCCAACATGAATGCAGCAAATACAGAGGAGGAAGCAAGGTGTGTTCCTTACGCTAGTGGCTGATGACACCTGGCACATGGTCTGAGGGCTCAGAGGAGTGTTTTCAGGCTTGTGTGCTTAGTAGATTACAAGTAAGTGTGCTATAAAGCACCATATTTTGGGAATGTTATTGCATAAGTCATTTTGCTGTAAAAAATACTGAGAGAAATCATTCCCCCTGCTCTCTTCCCCATTCTTCCTCCCATGGTGCGCCGCCACCCCCCGCCCAAAACTGTTTCCTCAAGGATTTTAGATAAGGGTCCGTATCCTACCACTCGGAGGCCAAGCAAATATGAATGTAGAGACATTCATCATTTCTTACCATTTTGTTCTCCTGTATTCAGCTGCTTTTCTAAATAAGTCACCGTCGGTTACCGTGGACTCCTTGCATGGAAGCTTGCTGAGGAACAAGGCACTGGTGGTAGCTGCCTGTTTACGTTGCAGCGGCGTTCCAGCGGCACTGCTACTGTTTGTTCTTGTCTGTTTACAGGCCTGCAGCAGTAGATGTATGTGGAGCAAGGGTGTAGAGGAAAACCAGCTAGTCTTGCTGTCGATCTTATATAAGCACCATGTGAGGGAGAACATGAGTCTCTAATGTCTTTCAGAGAGAGAAATTCCAGTGCCTCTCTAAACGTTTGCCTTCCTCCCCACTGCAAAGTAACTGGAAACTGCCTTTACCCTCACTCTGCTGTAGCTATGTAATGCAGCACAAACGATGGTGCTGCGATCACAGAGCTCCGAACAATGCCCATGATGACGGAGTGGAATTGAAATGTACTCTTTCCCTACCGTGATGAACTTCTCTGAAAAATACCCATAAAGTCCATTCTGAAACTCTGCCCAGGCATTTGCATGAAGGGTTTAGAGCAGGTGGTGCGTGACAGATATGCTCATTTTTGGCATAAATGTGCAGCTGATAAGAAAAAAGATCCAGTCCCCCTGCTACTTGACAGCAAGTAGCTTAGTTAATGACGAAGCGTAAACATTGGCTTCATGCCTGGCCCGCACTTTGGTAGCAGATATGTGGTCTGCCGGCCTCCCGCGCGATGTTTAACTTGTGTTTTTTCTCACCCTTTTAGTTACTATGTGGGCAACCTGTTGTAACTGGTTTTGTCTCGATGGGCAACCTGAGGAGATGCAGCAGCGGCCACAGCAGGGCGTCAGACCCCAGGCGTATTCCAACCCAGGTTACAGCTCCTACCCTTCTCCTACAGGTTCTGAACAGAACTGCAAGGCGTGTGGGGTGCACTTTGAAAATTCCTCCAGGAAGGTAAGTGGTCAACTTAGCCACTGATTTGGGCACCTCTTTTGGTTTGACTCGAATACACAATCTGACTCCCAAATAATCGATTTACAGAGAGTCAGTTTCAAGAGCCTGCAAACACACAACCAAAGGCGGCCATTGATTTAGGGACATGATGTATAGGAAGGGACAACTCGCTTTGCTTCTTTCTTAGTCACGTTCACAATTAGCTGGCACAGTTGAAAATAACCTGCATTTTAATGGTTAACACACTATTCTTGGCTGTACTAGATCCTTTGATAAAGGACAACAAGCTACTTATATTCAGTGAAAGGGGTACCAACTTAATAAAGTGTTGCCTACTGTTACTGCAGTTATCACCTAGAATTGCTGAGTTCGTATGTAGATTGTTTATTTTGTGCGCTTGACAGCACTTCATGTTATATAGTCTGTTTCCCCTGGTTTTCCTGTGTGCCTTTCACGCAGTAATAGGGGAGGAGAAAACATTTTAAAAACAGGCAGATGTCACTGCAAAATCACAGGTGTACGTCCCTGAAATCACCATAACTCATTATTTTCACACTGACGAGGTTTGAAGGTGTGTCCCTTTTGAGAAGCAGATGTGGCAGTAAGCGAAATCCATCATGCTTACAAGAGCCAGCTCTTTAAAACATTAGTCTTCAGCTAAAAAGCCATGACTTGCAGGGAGTGAATGACCAGGTTAGCATTCATTCCTGAAGCTCTCACAAAAATAAGCCTGATTTTTTTTTTAATTGTTGTTCTGTTTTGTGTATTTGAGCCTTGTGCATTGTAGCTGCCAAAACCCTTAGTGTCATGGGATTCAAGATTAATCAGCAGCCTCTGGCCACGGAAATGATTTAAACAGGCCCCGAGTGCTTCCTGTAAGTGTTTAGGAGCTGGTTAGAATCCACACTCCATGGCTCAGCCTAGTACCTGATCTGTACCATGTTTTCAGAGGAAAGTGAATAAAAAATGGAGGCATTTGACCTGGATAAATTAAACCTTTAAAAAGCTCGATTTTAAGGTACTCCTTCATGAAACAGTTTTCAGAAGGAGCTATAAAACCTACAGGAAACTCCATAATGGCTAAGGAGTCAAATTAGTTTTTGGCTTTATCCCTTTTTAGGTGTTGGAAATTTCGGACTGGGAAATTCATAGAATTGGACTTTTCATTTTTAGCCACATTTGGATGCCCTCATGTGTCTGGGAGACAATAACTCTTGATAACGCTGCTTTACCTGTCTGCCCTTAGACACAACATGAATATGTCTGGTTTTTGTATTGTCGTATTGTGAGAATCTTACATTGCTTAAGAAACTATTCTAAGGATTAAAATTTTGGAAAGACATTTTTCTCTTAAACAGGGTTCAGGAAACAGAACTCTGTCCTGAAAGTAGGCAGTTTGTGTGGGTATAACAGTATGTACCACTGCACTGGGCATCTTCTAAATACCGTCCCCAATAAGAGAGCATCTCTATCTACAGAATACATGGCGAAAGAATTAGTCAGAATCAAACTTTGACTCTTTTCCACAATGTTGAATGAGAGGTGAGGAATAGATTATTTTTGTCAGCACAGTGAAAGATACGAATGCTATAGAGGCTGCCACAGTCCCAAGTGTGGTACAGTACTGATGATGATAAAAACTTGATCTCTTTGCAAAAATCTAATTAAAAAAAAAATGTAACCCTGATTTTTTTTTAAAATGTGTATTTTAATAGAATCCATCCTGAAAGTGATGGCCTACTACTTGAGTCATCAATAGCATCCCACAGAGTTGGTGTCAAGTTCATTGAAGGTAGAATTGTTTATTGATTCACACTTCTTGAGTTACTTAGTCTCTAGAGTGAAAAGTTCCAGAGGGGTAGCCGTGTTAGTCTGTATACAGCAAAAACAGGACTCTTGGTGTTTTAGTCTCTAGAGCAAGACTTCAGATTACCTACCTGTTTCATAATTTACTCAGATTTGTGCATCTAAATAAAATCAACAAGCATATAGGGTTGTATTCGTGACTCATTTGTTTACTAACGTCATTAATGTTACACAATAGTCTAAGGTGATGCCACTTTAGGCCAGCATCAGGGAAATGAATTAAAGGACATTGAAATCTGATTCTTCTGCAACAGGATCACAGAAAACTCAGTGTCTTATCGCAGGATGGCTGAAGCAGTTACCTTGAGCCGTGATATACAATTAATATTTAAATCAAGCCAAATATGCTAAAAGTGAGATTCAGTAAGAACACGGATCTCTCAGGAAATATAGTTTGGAAAATTCAGATACTTGTTAAAAGCAGCGGGGTAGGGAACAGTGAAGGCAATTTGCAATGAGGTAAATATGGAAATTTTCTATTGTATCAGAAAAGATGCCTTTATATAATCGGTCAAGCATATTTAAAGGATGATATATTGTTTGAGGTAGTGAAAACAATCTCGTTTTTCCCCCTATTCTCCAAGTTAACGTCTGATTCTGGCTTCCTGTTTTCAGGATGATCATTAATTTAAGTCCGGCTTTGCTGTTTTTTCTCTGCTATTTGCAAGGTATGCCAGGTGTTTTTTGGGATGAGGTCAAGTTCTCCTTACCTCCTCCTACCCTGCCCCCTGCCAAAGGTTTCTTAAATGTCTCAGACATTGACTGACATTTTCAGGAAGACCATTTTCTCTGTAGCATACTTACTGGAAGAGCTCCTGGCAAGCTCAGGTATAAGAAATAAAACAGTAGCTGTAGTTAAAGCTTGAATGTTGGCATTGACTCAACAAAATGATGAGCCGAGTGAATTCAAAAGAAATTCTAGAATCTCCACCCTAGCTGTTAGTGCAAACTGACCCTTTCACAATTTACACTGTGCTGTCAAACATCAAATTTTGGGCAGTTTTTTTATTAAAATATTACATTGTTGTATAACCAACCTATGGTTTTGTGACCACAGGTCTTCGGATTGGGCATACTGGACATCATCTTAAATGTGGACTGAATAATGACTCACCGGTTCCCAATGCCAAGGTTTAATACATTGTCTCCTCTTTTTAAAGTAACTGTTTCGGTGCTGATATTCTCTTTAATCAACACCCTTTCTGTCCAAATATACACCACTGTTCAACAAATACACTAGAAGCTATTGTAGTGAGCATGTGTAACAGGAGGCATCAAATATTTACTCTCCTTCTATGTGTAATTAAATACTTGATGTTCAAGTACAGGAGGGCAAAATGATTTTTTTTGAAGATCATTGCTACTGGTCAATTGATACACCATGGACATATTTGTGTTGTTTTTATTTTGACCAGTCCCTGTGCATCATTCTGATAGCTGGAGATTAGTTGAGGTGTTTGTGACAGATATGGCAATTTTCTGCAATATCTTGGGGAAAAAAAAAGATGAATTACATTTAAGTATATTTGGAGTCCATTGTTTAAAAAGAAAGGTTATGTATTATTCTGGGACGGGACTGTATGTTACTTCTCTAGGGGGGAGATGTGATGTAAGGCCTGGATGATCAAAGGACTATATTAAACAATATGTGCCACACAAGAATGGACTTTTGGGACAATAAAAGTGGAATTCCTGGGAAGAATCTATGGAGAAGTAAATGCAAATTCTCCACTTCCAATTATGCAAAAACCCTACCCTTTGAAGCTATGGCCTGAGGTGTGGGCCTTTGTCTACCGATTACCTGTTATATGAGGCCTAGATCAAAGGACTGAGCTGTGTAAAAGAAGGACTGGTTGTTTTGGTTCTGAGTTAAGGCTGTTAGGTACTTGTAACCACAGAAGAAAACCCTTTGTGGTGGTTGAAGGACTGACTCCTACTAAAGCCCTTGTTGGAGTTGGGGGCTGCTATCTACTAAGCTTTTTAGGATTCGTGTAGGTTATTTTATTGTTTGTTCATCTATTTTCTCTAATGCTTTCATCTTAAAAATAAACGCGCTTGCTTAGAAAGAACTGAGCGGTGGCTTGTAACTATTGACAGTTACAGCTGTTCAGAGTGAAAGCAAAGCAGACTCTGTCCTATATAGGCAGTCTGATTTGCTTGGGAACTCAGTGTAGGCAGAGAACTGTGCAGCCTAGAAAACTCTGGTTGGGAGGGAGAGAGATGATCACTGAGGGAGCTGGGAAACTAGAGCAGGTGCCTTGAGGGACCATGGAGGGGGAACTGTGACAGTGTTGTTGCTCCTGATCCCTTGCTGAGATAAAGTAGATGAGGTATCTCTGGTGCCATGATCACCATTGTGGTATCCGAACACCTATGCACTCGAGTGTTAAACGCAGGGACGTTCTAGGCGAAGGAGCCTCAGCTATGGAATGAGATGCTTGTATTGATCCTTCAGAGCCAGTTTCGCAGGTTTTAGAGCATGGCGAAAGGCTCCTTTTTTGAGATACGACTGCCTGATACTTCTAAACCAGGGGTGGGCAACACATTTAGCAGAGGGGTCACTCCGTGAATTTTGGTAAGTTATCGCGGGCAGCACATTTCTACTATATTAATGAAATTACCTCACCATCTATTGTATAAGGACCCCATTATGTTCTTGCCACAACAAAGTAATTACACTTAATAATAATTAACTGAGGACACATTGAGCCGAAGCTCATCTTAGGAATTCTACCCCCTCCACTGCACTGCACGTAATAAAATAATTTGTGCAAAAACTGAGTTCTCAGAGCGCTGTTGTTTTGAGACCAGGCAGGAGGCGGGCGGCTTCACGAGAACCTCCTGGCATCACGCCAGGACCGTGCGGCTGCAGACCGTCTCCTGGCTTCGCGCTGGGACCCAGCAGGCTGGACAAATGTGTCAGACAGGCTTGATCTGGCCTGTGGGCCGTATTTTGCCCACCCCATTCTAAACTAGAGAGTTGTATTTTCTCTCTTATCTTCTCTTGGAAGAGGGAAAGTATTGGCCACAGTTGACATGCTCCATTAATATTTGTGTAATGTATCCAGATGCCCCTGTGATGAGCATACTGTAGGTTGATAAAACGGATTCTTGGCGAACAGTGTTTGGTCCACTAGTCTAGACCGGGCAAAGACAAACAGTCCCTGACTTTGCACTGGATGTTTGTTACATTGACTAGATTCCTTCAGGAATCCCGTGTCCAACAAGTCCGACAGCCAAGCAGTAACATTTTACATTAACAACTGGGGGTGGCGGGTGGGAACTCTTTAAGCTGGACAGTAAGTGGAGACACATCTTCGTGCCAGCAACTCATCTTGTCCTTAATGGACTTGAATTCCTTTTGTCTTGCACAGGAGCAATGTTCTCCTGACACGAATTGTGTGCTTTGGTTAATAGGAATCTTGAGACTAGATTTATAATTTGGACTGGTTGTGATACCTATCTTGAGGCTATAAAGGATGGTGGTGATTTTGGTCTATAAATGTTTATGCAAGGAGATTTTTGCATCTTTCCATCGAGCCCATCAACAGGTCATTTGTGAAGTTCCAGAACACTAGCAGAATTCCCACAGGTGTCACTGGTCAGGGATTCAGCTGGATATTTACCCGTCAGTAGGGTGATCTAGGTTGAGAGGGAGCTCATGTCAGTACGTGTGGTATTTCTACCTCTCAAGGCATTATCCATGAGAGAAAGAAGTCTGAACAGATCAAGCTAGCAAACCACACCCTGCATACCAGTTCTAGAAGAGCTGACTCAGAAGCATGAATCTATAACTCTGCTCTCTTTGAGCTTCACGCACAGCGGAGTTGAAGGTTTTCTCATTCACCATAAATAATTCATAAAACACAAAAGACTGAGGGCCTTGGTGTACGAAATCACATCTCTTGCTTCCAAGAACTACTTCTGATTCCCTACTGCATAGCTCTAAAGAGTGTGGACAGCAGTGCAAATTTATGGTGAGTTGAAACTAAGCTAGTGAGACAAAGAAAGTCAGTGACTAAATGGATGTGGGAATCGGGGATTAGTAATAGAGTACAAATCCAGTCCAGGTTTGTAGCGATAGGCCACCAATCAGTTATCAGATAATTTTCTATGTGAAAGAAGTTTGGTCTCAGTCCAACTGCCAGTGGATCATTGAGCCCAACACAAAAATCTCCTTCATAAGTGGTAGTCTCAGGAGAAAGCAAAGTATCGAATCCCTTTGTTTAGTCACACTCTAGAGGTGGATCCTCCAGAGCAAGGTTGGGGCACTCTGCCTGACTTAGGAGGGGACAAAAATTTTGTACGTTACTGCATATGCTGTACCTATTTTGTAAGGATGGGAATTGCCCCAAGTATTGTTGATTTGGCACCTTTGACTAGCATTGAATCCATCCACACGTTTAAAAAAAAAGAAGAAGTCAGGAGAGAGGAAGAACCGAAGAGACTGTCATGAGGAGGACCCTATTAAGTGTGTGCTCTAACTTGACTTTCAGAAGTGCTAAGCATGCAGTTCCCACTGAAGTCAGCAGGACCAGCAAGTGTTCAGAGCCTCTGAAAAGCAAGCCCCTGTGTCCAGGACGCCGAGGGTAGTAGAAAAACTTAGATATGAAGCAACAGAACTTAAAAATTACAATCTGTTTAGGTGCCTCAGGCTCTCAGAAGAGCTCAGATTTTCTAAAACGCTCAGCGTCCAGCAGCTCGTGACACTGAAGGCCAGATTCTCAAGAACTTAGCACTTAACTTGTTGCCAGCAATCTGGGCTCCTGGCTACTTACTTTGATGCCTAAATACAAGCTGCGTTATTTTGAAAAACTGTCGGCTGTTGTCAAACTCATTCTTGTTTCCTTTTTGTCTGGGTGGAGGGGTCCCCTAGTAGATAATTTATGAATGCCGTGTGTTTAAATGTTAAAAGCAGCACACAGATAGATCTGATTTACTTGGGAAAGTATAGGATCGACAGATCTATTGTATTCCATCTGTGATTTAACTGGATGGGTGGGTTCAGAATAAACTATTGAAAACTTGCAGTTTTGGTGGAATTCATTACTGTTTAAAAACATTTTTGTGATTTGTGTAAAACAATTTATCTTATTTCTTTTATGAGAACTGTGTGACTCCAGCCACATATCAGAAATGCTTCTGTTTGTTAATTTTCTTTCAGTCAACAGCACACATTGTGTGCTTGACATATCTTTTGTAAATAAGGCTTTGATTTGTCTTGGACCTGGACTACAATTTATATGGTCTTCCACTTCTATGTTGTGCTAACCCCAATACCGTTCTTCTATAATCACTCTCAACCTTTGTGGCTAAAATATCTGAGCTTGTTTTTTTTTTTCTCCCCCTCTCCTGTTTGAGCAGCACATGTGTTTTGACTGTAAAAAGAATTTCTGCACTTCCTGTTCAAGCCAGCCTCCAAGCAGTCCCCTTCTCTGCCATCTCTGTCAGCGGTTCCAAGCCACAGCCTTTCAGCGGGAAGAGTTGATAAAGATGAAGGTGAAAGATCTGCGAGACTATCTGGCACTCCACGAGGTTTCCTCAGAGATGTGCCGTGAAAAGGAAGACCTGGTGTTTCTGATTCTTGGCCAGCAGCCTGTAATCACCCAGGAGGATAGAATACGAATACGAATCCCTCCATCTGACACATCTGGACAGCAAAGCTTTGTGATTCTGCCGCAGACCAACACAGCATCTTCTACCTCACACGATGCCTCTCCAGTGTCTGCAGGCCCCGTCTCCAGTCCAGTAACTCAGGAACATCAACAGGTACAACCAGTCTCCAGCTAGAAGCACCTTTCGTGTACTCATTCCCCCTCGTTGTCAGGTTAATTATTGAGACGCTCTTTGTGGTTTTCCCCATCTGCATATATCTTCTTTTATTAAAGATCAGTGCCTAACTAGTATTTGCATAACCATAAATGACCAAGTGCCTCAGCTGCATATTAGCCAGCTGCTCTCCTCTGTTCCTAAGAAAGCTAAATTAATGGGGGCCAAATGAGGAGGTCCTTGCTTAGGTAAACTCCCACTGACGTCAGTGTTTGAGCATAGACTTTGCTGCAGAACAGTTCAGAAACGAAAGGAATTCTTTACATTTCCATTGTATTTCCTTGTTATTGGATACTTGTCACTGTTAAGGTGGTCTGATCGTTGCTTTGTGTTCCATACTTACATCAGCCCTGGGTAGCCCTGAGACTAATAAATCATATTGATAGCTGTCCTGATGCTAAAGCATATTTTACTTCCCTTTCTAGCTAGGATATTGACATCATGCTGACAACTACAAGCAGCGCTTAAAATGTTACATCTTCATTCTGTATTTCCTTATTTCTTGTGCCAGGAGGCAACCAAAATTTCAGAGTTATATTGGAGTTGAAACAGAGGGGGAGGCGAATGGGGGAAGATGGCTGAGGAGGCTTCTGGACTCTGATCATCTACTGATTTGGGTCTTCAGGAATGCTTTGACTGAGGCCAAAAGTTATTAGTCCCTAGCACGGACACTGCCAGAAACTCTCCAGCTAGACTCTTTCAGAGGAGATTTGTAATCTGATTATTTATATTGCTTGCTTTGTTAGTAGTCTTTCTACTGACTGCTGTGGAATGTTTTCTTGAGGCTTATCTATACAAACACGAAGTTCACAGCAAGCTGGGGTGTAAATCTACCTTCCATTAGCCTGCCACACACTAAAAGTTCCCTAGTGTGCTTTAATCTACTCCCGTTTCAGAGGGGCATAGATCAAAGTGCACAATGGCATTTTGAGTGCATGGCAGCAGGGTCCATACAGATACTTAGTGCATGTAACTAGTGCGAGGTAGATTTACACCCCAGCTTCCCAGTGTTCGCTTAGACAAATCCTGAATGTTTCACATCTACTCTGGGCCTCCCTGATGGGCTTAGTTTTCCCTGGGCCAGCTTGGAAAATGCACCTCTTAAGTTTCTCTATAGGTGTATCAAGAGGCAGGGTATCTCGTTTAAAAATGCAGTTATACTTGAGGACATCTTTCACATGTATCGTTAGAAGGGCCTTTTTACTGCTTTTGTGATAGCTCCTGTTTGGAAATACTTGTGTTCACATATGTTTGAAGTTTTCTCCAGCAAATTTCAGGTCCTGGCTTGACTCGTGTTTGTCAGTCACCGCATGGGAATTCTCAGTAATACTGGCTCTTAAACTGCTTTTCGTGCTCCTAGTGTTTTACAGATGATAACTAATCCCAGCTCCCCTAAATAGTAGAGGAACATTCTCTCCATTTTTACTAGAACACCGACTGAGGTGGAGAGAATAGACACCATGCCCAAAGCTACGGCTGGGGAAATGATACGAACTGGAGTTACAGCCCAGTTCCTTTCACCTTGTCCAGTGCTCAGGACTTCTACCCTCCCTCCTTTTCAGCTGCCATTGTTGCTCCGCCTTTTCCCATTGCAGCTTCTCACCCCTACCTGCCCACAGAGCACTCTGCTCTAGGGAAGCTGGAAACTCCAGAGAAGTTTGAAGTGGCGTTTCCTCCAAACTTTAACGCTGCTCTGGGGGGGCTAGAGAAGAGAGGCAGCTACTCCCTCACTTAGCATCTCGAACAGAATATCCGAAACCCAGCAACGAGAGCACTGTACTATTACGGTCACTGAGTAACTGAACTGAGCGGTCTCGAAGAGCGCCATGAACTGGCCTCACAATGAGCAACACTGCACAAATTCTTGACCTGTTGTAGTGATTGTGCTGTCGTGACTTAGCACATGTTGATGCCACCTCACAATGAAAGATTGCAAAGCAATGTCAGGACTTGACATCATGATTATCTGGTGGCTTTGTGCAACTCCATTTTGAGTCTCTGTACCATCTGTCTCCTCCTGGTCCAGACTTGCACGCCCCACGAGAACATCATGTGGGGGTATATTGTACATCAAGTATTCTAAAAGGGCTCAGTATATAATAAGGTGGGACCTGAAAGGGGCACATGTACCATTAAAGTTTCAAATTGAGTTTTACTTGTTTAAGCTTCAGAAGTGTGGTATAGGAAGCTTACCTATGGCTCCATTTTGTCTTGTAGTGAGTTTCCTAGTTCTGCAGTGCATGCTCTGCTGTCAAACCTATTTCCCCTCTAGGTACGTAGGGAGATTCACTGTTGGTGAAAGATGTATTTCCTCTTCTAGGCAAATGGGCACATGCCTCCGAACCAAGACGATATGACAGGAATTGAGAATGCAGCTGAAGCACCAACGGAAGAGGAGACACAGGTTTGTGTGTGTCCCCTAAAATCAGCCAGTAGAAAGGGGAAGGGTTTTTATTAGGATTATCTTGTCCATCACCCAGCCAGTGCAGAATTGCCCTGATAAAGGAAACTGCAGACTAGCAGAAGAACAGTGCAGAATACCACTGCAGGAAGATCATACATGCAGAGAACCTGGTGTCACTTAACACATGTGTCCTCCATAACGGAGGACATTGTAATGTACTTTGTAATAGAAGGAGTTGCTTTTATCTCCCTCCAAGAAGGACCTTGTGTTCTTTATAACTGGAGGGATTCATGGGGTGAAGGTATCTGTTGCAGCGTGGAGGGATGAAAGATTGTTCGCCTCCACGGATGAGTTCCTGCTAGTAAACCTATGAAAAGCTGCTTTGAATTCTGTCATCACACCACGAGGTTATACGTTAGTCTGTCTTTGCTCCATTTCAGTCCGTTGACTCGGAGGATAACCTGGTGCAGGGCCGGAGGGCCTCTCTTTCTGACCTAACGAGTGTTGGAGACATTGATGCGCTCTCTGTGCGACAGCTGAAGGAAATCCTTGCTCGCAATTTTGTCAACTATAAAGGCTGCTGTGAGAAGTGGGAGCTGATGGAGAGGGTGACCCGTCTTTATAAAGAGAAAGACCTTCAACATCTGGGTATGATGGAGGAACTCTTATCAGTTTGCCTGGCTCTCTCTCTCAGCTTTGGCATCCGCAGTAGCAGGGGCTAGGGTTTCCTTTCTCTTTTTTTTCTTCCTTTCTTTCTTTTTCTTTCTTCACTCTTTGAATGTCACCTCCAAAAGCTTCTGCCTCTGTCCTTTGCAAGTCAGAACAGACAGGAGGCCTCGTGCTAAATGACACATTGTTGCCTTGCTTAGAGTGAATGCTGTTAAACTATGGTTAGGCTTAGCTTATCCCCATGCAGTAGTGTTGTACTGCGTTTGCCTCTCGGTACTAGAGACACAAAGTGGGTGAGGTGACATTTTACGGGACCAACTTCTGGTGGAGAGAGAAACTTTCAGCCTGGAGAGCTTTTTGGAAGCTAGAAAGCTTGTCTCTCCTGTCGATAGAAGTTGGTCTGATAAAAAATATTTAGTGGCCTCCTTCCCCCCCATCTTTCTAATACCCTGAGGCAAACATCACATCACTGCATATGACAGGCTTGACAGGCTTTGATGATATTATTTTCTGAAATTATAAAATAACTTGTTTTTAAACATTTTATTTTGATTTTTATCAATTTAAATATTCACTGTTGCATGATAATATGGTTGGGGGATTATTTAATGACAGTAGATGTTTAGATTCAAAATGTTAAATAACAAATTGTCAATATCATGTGTCAAAATATCCAAATGTCCTTAAATCAAAGTCAGGTTCTAAAGCAGTACTATCCTGCTTTGCCAGTGTGTAAATTTTGTTAATTGATGGAAAGATTTTTTCCTTGCTTTGTGTTTGTACCATGAAACCTCTATTTACCGACATTTAATCTAACCTTCCACGCCTAACTACGGTTTACCATTGCATGTGTTTAACTACATTAAGAGCTTTCTTAGGGTGCTTCAACTCAAGAAAGTGACTTCTCCACTGGGTATTGAGTGAGAATAGTTGACTAATGACCAGACAAGATTCTTCCTGCGTGTTAGCCATCAGAGCTGACATAGCTGTGGCAGATTGAGCTACAACCTAGTTCTTATGCATCATCCCCAGAACTGTTGATTAAGTTCCAACAAGATGCACTCAGGAATACCTACCGCCAGTGGTCTGCAGAGGTTATCAGGGAGGGACAGCTGGAAGACAGCTGAGTAATACAGGTGTCATTGAGGGCCGAATTAACTCTGCAGATCTTTGTTCCTGGTGGTGACTTGCAACAAGGAAACAACCCAGCTAACTCTCAGAACTCAGGTTGAGTTTCAGGGCTAGCAGTTAGAAAAACATTTACTTTTAAATTGAGACAATTTGTTGTGAAAATCTGAGAGGAGATAAACATGGAAACCCACTATGCCAGTTGTTGAGAATCACTGAGGAACAGAATCTCATTTTAGCCCTTTAATTTTCAGGTTTAGAGCTGTTTGGTTTTGATCATTTTATAGGGGCAATATCAGCTTAAATCAAACTCCTGTCGGACTTTTGCCACCTACTACCATTAAAGTAAAATTATCATAACTAAAGGGCAAGATTATTTTTTCTCACTTTGTTTACTTTATGCTTTAGACAAGCACTTTGCATATAGTCACTCAGTCTCCCTTATGTGGAAATCTTTCGCACCACAACAGGGTGAGAGAAACATTAAAAATAGAGGAATTGTGTAAAACCATAAAAACTGGAGTTTCAGTGATGTCTTTTAGAACAAACAGAAATAATTTAGTCATTTTGTTTTTTAAGGTCTTAAATTAACTGTACTTGAAACAGTCAATCTAATTTACCCATAGTCCCCCTATGTAATGCAACTTTCCCCCTCTTTTTATATTGCAGTTTCCGACACGGATGATCAAAATGGTAAGTTGCCTGTCGTTTGTCCAACAGTCTCACCACAAAGCATCCTAGGGCTAGCTATTGCTGTTGTGTTCTTATAGAGGGGTCTTTGTTCTAGGCAAAAATTTCAGCTTTTCCTTCCCACCTGATCAGCAAACAGTCCCCCATTGGTACTGATGCAGGCCCGGGATTGTTTACAAGTCTCCAGTGGTGCTTAGTACCCTATTATGAAAAGATGGAGTTTTTTAACTTTAGTCTCCCATAATTATATATAATTTGATATTTGGCGTTGAACCCACTAATAAAATGTGTGTATTAGATAACTGCACCCCCTGTCCTAATGCCATGATGTCATTTCCTGAAACGTAATATGCAAAACCCGTTTTGTCGTCAGTTTCCTCAGGAAGTGCTGGGCTCCCGGGCACTGAAGAAAATCTCTGCAAAATCTGCATGGACTCACCCATCGACTGTGTCTTGTTAGAATGTGGCCACATGGTCACCTGCACCAAGTGTGGCAAGCGGATGAGTGAGTGTCCCATCTGCAGGCAGTATGTGATCAGAGCTGTCCACGTCTTCAAGTCCTGAGCGCGTGAGGAACACCAGTGTTGCCTTACAGCCTCATCTGCTATTAGAGATGGTCAGAATCTCTAGCACTAGGTCAGAGACTGGCCTCTGCGACCTCTCAAGAACCCTGAAGTTCACAGGTGAGATGAGGGAAGGAGGAAGCTTGGGGAATTGTTCTCATTCTAGCCTCTGGCTGGCTGTGCCCTTCACACCACAGTGCTTTACACTGCAGTGCCTACACTCCTGGAGCCCACTGCAGGCAGACACAGAAATCATTAACAGCCTGCTTTCTGGGATACCTGGATCAACTGCTGATGGGGGACAAATAAGCACTTGGCTATCTAAAACTAACACCAGATCTTGAGGGTTGTTATTTCCTCCCCAGCAATAAAGAAGGTGGACTGAGGTTTTGGCACATGACATTCTCTTATGTTTTGCTACTAGTGAATTCTCCCATTCTGATTCCCTCTTTAATTTGATCTGTTAATTTGATTAATACACATCCACTGGTATTTTTATTTTCAGGGAACAAAAATCTCTTTGGGCTGGTTTCCCTCCCCTCCTGTCTTTTTTTGTTTGTGTAACTTTATTTTAATCTTGTTCTCTATGCTTGCAAGCCAGGCTGAACTTCTCCTCTGTTGCCTTTAGCATTTTCATAATCCTAGCCCAGTGTGATCATGGTGAAACGGTCCCTGTTGCTCCAGATTAATATGGAAAGAAGACTGGACTTCATACTATTAAAGATACCTTTCAAAGGAAAAGAATGGAAGAGGCAGTGAAATGGTTTAGGGTATGAAGCCTCCTCTTGAAATGTACCCGGCAGTGTTTGTCTCCCTCCCTCTCACTATTTTCTTTCCTTGGTCATTCTTTTTTATAAGACCCCAGGCTGGTGCTTTGCATGCAGGGTACACAAGCAATTCCCGTGTAACTGAACTGGCTGTAGAGTCACCGCCTGTATTAGAGAGACTGATTAGCTGAGACCCTGAGGCACTAGTCTCCTACCTTGTTTGCACTGCTTGAACACTTGTGGAAAAAGCCACTATGGCTCCCGTACAGCAATTTTTTGTCTAGGGCTGCTTACATGCCTAAGGACTGGGAAGACGTTTTGAACATGAAGCCCTCCAGGTTGTATTCTTATACAGTCCCTCACTTTGGCAGCTTCAGCTGTAGGTGTTGAGAGAGGCTCTGAAGTTTGGAGGCAAGTGGAGGGGGACTCCTTCCACTGTGAACATCGATAGCTGGGCCATGTCTTCTCAGCCTCATTTCTTGCTGATTTGTCTTATTTGAGGAAGATAGCGATTATCAGTCCCCAGCCTTCTTTTTTTCTGTTTACCGATTCACTGCTCCACAGTCCAGCAGCGTTGCCAAATATGCAAAGACCGTTGCTGAAGAGCACAAGATAACTTCTCCATTTTCCTTTTATGGGAACAGGGCTATAGCATCACCCTTACAAAGAATTCTGCACGGTAGCAGCCAGCTATTCATCAGAAGCTATTCAGGACAGCGGTGGTTTAGAAAGTCCCAGTGGAGCCACAGCATAAGTTGTGGTGTTTTTTCCCCCTGTGGAGTGGGGAAGTGATTTACAAGGTGGAATGGAAATATTCCCTTTAACTGCCAGAAAATGATTACATTTCAGAATCATCCTATTATGCCTTAAGAGTTTTTTTCCAAGCTATATTATAGTTACACTCGTGTCTTACCTTAGCCCAAAAGGCTACTAGAGCCATTTAAGGCTTAACATTTGCTTCAGCAGGTTTTTCACCCACTTGTAGGCCTTACATGATGATCTGTATCTTGAATTCTTCTTTTATTAGTGAGCGCTTCAGTATTTGGAATGAATCTGTGCATTCTTGTAGAGTATTGTGCCAGGAGCAGCAGCTATATAAAAAAAATGGATTGGACATTCCAGTCTTTGCAGCCCTACATGTGTACTTAAAGCAGCCACCTCTGTTGATCTATGCACATGTGTGGTAACAGATGGTAATCTAAGTAACTGCAAATTTATGTAATCTTTGCAACTATTGAAGAGTGCTGTACTACAGTAGTAATGCATCTGCTCCAAGAAATGTATGCGGGGTTGGTCTGATGGAAAAGAGTGAACCTCCTTTCTGCTAGATAAGTATTCATATATACATGTTTAAAGGAAGCTTTACCTCTGCCCTGGGATCTACAGCCCCTGTACCATAGATGCCTTTTGCTTTTTTTGGGGGGGAGATTGCTCTACAGGAAAGAGAGGTGCTTAGTCTAGTCTCACGGACCTCTGTCAAGGATGGTCAAACGGGCTTGTGAGCTGCATGTGGCTCTTACAGTTAAAGTGCAGCACATGTGCCCCTTCTCCACCTACCAGATTAGGGGGCCAGGGTGGTGGGGCTAGAGGATTCTGCCTAGTCAGGAAGGGATCCGGGGGGGGGGGGGGGAGAAGAGAAAGAATCAGTAAGTTTGACCACCCCTGATCTCTGTCCCTTCTTTCTGGTGTTGCTCTTCTGGACATCCTGAAAGGTGTTTTCTAATCTCTGGCACAAGGCCTAGCATAGACCTTCCTAAACAGAGGGGTGCTGACATGGCCTGGTTGGCAGTGGCTACGTTGTATTCAGTTAAATGATACTTTCCCTCTAAGCAAGTCTAGTTAACAGTGAGATGTTCAATCACGAATGGGAAGAAGTTGTCTAAGAAGCTCTAGCTCTGGGCTCAACTTATGAACCCCTCATTTATCAAATTCACTGTGAAAAATAATGCATGTAATCATGGTCAGCAATAACCTCAGGACAGTGGCCTGGGCTGGAGGAAGACTATTTCCCTATTGAGTGGGTAAATTTAACTTATGCTCTAAGATTCTTGAGCTTATGTTCTATAGCAAAAAGGTTACTGTACAGATCAGTCTCTGCAGGGATGTTTTAAGACAAATATACACACCCCCGACACTTGCACTTTGCTTTCTTAATCTTGTAGTGAAGTTTTCCCATTGCAAAAATTGATTCTTTGCTGGGGGTGTGATTGAGAATCTCTTTTATAGTTTCACTTTAAAAGATCTAGAGGAAACTGGTTCGTAATCCAAAGGAATAGACTGATCTGAACTAATAGAGTGTGAAAATATTTAAGTGCTTGATGTACATTTGTTAAAATTTTTGAAAGTTAATGTTCTACTTGAAATGGCTTCTATTAAATTCTTTACATGCTAGTTGATAGTTAAACAACTACTTTTGGTACAAAGTGCTGCTTTATAGTTTTATAATAAAGTTAAAACATGATTTATCCAACTACTTAAATTTTTGGAATTTTTCTTTTTAGGAGCAGGGCCTAGGAATGGGCAGAGAAGTTGGTCGTACTAATGCTTTTGAAGTTTAAAAGATAAGGATAAACATGAAACAACTAGAGTTCAGGGCTGTAGGTTCTTCAGTACCATGGTGCTGTGTTGAATAAGAACCTGAATAAACGTAAACTCACCAGCCATCCCCTCCCCACCCGTTAGAGCTATTCTTCAAAAATCTGAGGAAGAAAAGATGGAGAATGCTCAATTCACAAGAGGACACTAACCTACTTATAGCAAGCCACTTGTTTTGGGGGTTTAATGCTGCAAGATGCTGAGTACCATCAACTGCCACTGAAGTCAATGGGACTTGAGGGCACTCAACATCTTGATCAGCCTTTTGCCATTTTCCTATTACATGTTTGTAAATACTGGTAAAAAGCCAACAACGGGCAAAACAATTATACATCCTACAACTTACGTGAGCAAGAACATTCAAATAAACATACTGCAAGATACCTCACCCTCCAGTGTCTGAAGTTTTGAGCAGCTTATCAAATTGATTCCAAGAAGTCTGTTGGAACAGGAAGAAGCCCATCCTATCTCAGAATTCTCGAGCAAGGTTAACATGTTCTAGCAGAGCTTTACAGAATTATGTGTCCTCCAGCAGAGCGGCCATGAGCTGCAATTGCTCATCACACCTGAAAATCAGATCCATTAGATGACCTTTAGAGAAGCAGTTTAGTATTTTACAGTCCAGCTACGGAGCTATACTTCAAAGTTGTGCGAACACTGCCTCACTTGAGGTAGCAACAGCAAATTCAAGCATGCTATTCAGTGTGGATTAAAGGAATGTTCCTAGGCACCAACACTAGCGACCTTTGCTTTGTACTAGAAGGGAAAAGTCTAAACTAGAGGCATGAGTGAGAATCAAGTTGTACAATGAACATCCCCCACCATCTACATGGTTCCACCCTGTTTTCTTTATAATAGGCCTAGTGAAATCTTTAGAGACCATACATACAATTTTCCATACAGTGCCTTGTTTAAATGCTGCCAGGTGTGAAAGTCTAGTCCAAGTCACAGGTTCTGCGTGTCCTTCCCTTAGCTAAAGGCCTCACTAGCTGGAATGATGGAGAAACCAAATGCTGCATTCACTGCGCCCAAAGGATCCAAATTGCTATGCTTTACAGGAACTATAGGTATTGTGCCTAGAACTGATTGTTGAGAGGAGAGAATGGAGGCTTCTTGTAATACAAGCTCGAATGGGGGAGCTACTGGAACAGTGGGTCCAGTTCTGATATCCCCAATTCAAGAAGGAGTTTGATAAATTGAAGGGGGTTCAGAGAAGAGCCCCAAGAATGAGAAAAGAAACTATTCTGTATATTGGAGTATGTTTAGCTTAAAGAGAAGATTAAGGGATGACTTGATCAGTCTAAGTACCTACAGGAGGAATAAGGAATAAACATTTGATGTGGGGCTCTTCAATCTAGCAGACAAAAGTATAACAAGGTTCCAATGCCTGGAAAATGAAGATAAGCAAATTCAGACCGGAAGTGAGTCAACTGTTTAGCAGTGAGGGTAATTAGCCATTGGAACGACTTATCCAGGGTTGTGGATTTCCATCGCTGGCCCATCTAAGATCATGATTAGGGTTCTCTCCCTTCCCCCCAAAAAATCAGCTGTAGTTCAAACAAATTCATTCAGGGAAGTCCTGTGGTGTGAAATGAGACTGATGGTCAAAATAATCCCTTTGACTTTATAAACACTGAATTCCAGGAGACACTAAACAGAATTAGCTCTTCACTAACCTTTGACTTCAGCACGCTGGTTGTGACAAGAATATCTTGGTGTCTCAAACCCTTAATGAAAGGTTATTTGTGACAACTGGAAAGTGAAACTGTCTTGCTGGTTTCTGGATGCTGGCCTCCAGCTTTGATTATTAAAGTTCAGCCAGCAACAGTCTTAAACAGAGAAAACACCAAGCTGTTTAAATGGATGAGTGTTTAGACTAGCGTTCCTCTGTTTGAATTATAGTAGTGCAGCAAGTTCAGACTGGTAATAGGTCTACACAAAGTTATACACACTGCCTGGGTTTGTCTTTCATTCAGATACAGAATAGCCTGAGAGGAAGGTCTGTGTCGTCATTGAAAAGGAGACAACACTAGTTTTTATTTATAAAAATACCCAAACTTTAAAACAAAACAAGAGATGAAACCAGCACCTAGATCGAATGGATTGGTTTAAAGGATGGGCAGACAGAATGGATTCCAATAGTACCGTCTTTTAGCAAGCTCTGAATTCATTCCAGGTGGCACTGCTAAAAATTAATGTGATTGCTGGGTTCCTTAGAACCCAGCTTTGAGGAACTCTGGGCATTTGACAGATGAGGGTAGAAACACAAAGGGTCTCAGCATTTCTTCCAGCTGCCTAGTCTCTGCTGTTCCTTAGGAAGTTCCTTCCTAGAGTACAGCAGTGTTGGGCCAGGCAGCTGCCTCGAGTTTTTAACATGGGGTTACTAGCCTCCGTTTCCGGATACACTCCCAGATCCAATCAGGCGAGACACGCTTGGCTCTTGGGTTCTCATCCATGTCCCCTATTACATGTGTTGCTGAGGCAGTGTCAAACTCTTGCACAAGGTCTCCATCATATGCCACAAAGTACCGGCGGATTTTGCTGAAGTCTTCCACGGAGGACGGTAGGTATAGCTTCACCCCTGTAAATATGTCCAGCAGCGTCTGCAAATGGGGGGGAAAAATAAAAATATGAGAAGAAAGAGTGGGAAGGAGACTAGAGTGGTCTGGGAGCTTTACTCGATTAACAGCTCTTTAGGCATGGACTGTCTCATGTACAGCACCTAGTACAAGGGGGAGCACGACTGTGACAAATAATGCAGCTTATTTAATAAGAATTTTGGGGACAGACTTTTTTCAATGCTGAAAACATTCTCAGTGTTGTTTCAAATAGGCCCTCTTCTTCAGAGGGGCTCGCCCCAGCAGGAGATGAACATGGAGCATGCTGAGGAAGCAAGATGCCCCTCCCAACGCAGACATGAATAGGAAGCACAGGGCCTAACTTCTAGGCTACCACTGGACAGTGTGAAAGCTGCAGCAAGACAGTACAGGTGTCAATTCTCCCGAGCCACCTAGTGGTGGATCAGCAAATGGTGCTGTAAGTAGGGTTAACGAGGCCAATGGACCTTACCCCCTACCTACAGCAACATCTGCTAAGAACCCAGGAGGACACTTGAGCGAATATTAAGACTGAACAAATGCTCTCCAGCGCCCCACTTTCAGTTCTTTTCAAGTATTTCAGGTTCCAAACACAAGCTCCTCAAGTCCACAGTCCTGTGGCCTAATGAGATCAGACAAGGGGTTGCAAACCAAGAGGATCTTGTTCTAATCCCAGTTCAGAGGCTGTTGCTGGATTTCTGGGTGTGTAGTCACTTGAATGAGGTTATAGGCTCGCCCATTGATCTGGACAGAAGGTAAGTTTCTAGTCCCAGAATCAGACTCCAGAAGAGTGTTATAGGGACTCCCAGGATGCATGAAGGGACTGCTCACATTGATAGCTGAATCTATAATTTTATAAGCATTTATTAAACGCACAAACAGACAAATGCCTGATTAAAAGAAAATGATAATCAAATGGATAGGATTACAGTCTTATTCTAAAGATGTGATATATATATTTATATGGTACTCTTTGGATTAATATACTCTCACGCTTCCCTGATGACCTGGTTGAGGGAGATGTCCAAATTCCTCAACTCCTGAGTAGAGGGGTAGAGAGCTAGGCAATGCTCAAGACCTAAGAGCCATAAGGCTAAGACTACACTTTGATTCATTTAACTACAAATCATGCTAAGATCTTAACACATGAAGGCCCGGTCTACATTTACCTTTGTGATTCGGCAGCAGTCGACAAGAGATATGCAAGTGACGTAAATCACTTGTGTATCTCCCGTCGACTTTGCGACGTCTCCTCTGCGTGGCGTCCACACTGCGCTGTGTCAAAGGGAACAGTGCTCCCTTCGACGCAGCACTACGCCACTTACCGGGGTGGTTTTCCCGTGTTGCTTCCTGGATCAACTGAGCGTGACTATACAGACCGCTCAGTTGATCCAGAGCAATCAATGTGACAGCAGCAAATTTGCCATGGTCAGTGTGGACCTAGCCTAGCTAAAAAGTTTCAAGCAGGAGTAATGACAGTCGTCCCAAGTAACATGGTTTGCTCGTTATACCCTGAACAACATGGGCCCTTTTAAGTCCAAACTTGGATTCTTCACCCCCAAATTCTTAGGGTACATTTGTTCTATAGGCTGGCAGGTTCATGAGCATTAATGACAGCCACATCCTTTCCAGATGGTTCACTCATCTCACCTTTGTTATTGCTGGCCCTTTTGTGGTGTGTCTGACGTTTACTCGGGGGCATAAACTGAGAGAGCCCCCTGTCTTGATGGCTCCTGATTTATCTATGGCAAAGGTTATAGCCACATAAGTAATGATGAGTTAAAGGATAAGACCTATCTGGGCCAAAGGTCCCAAACCTGTTTATGCTAACGGCCTTCACTTTCATACAGGATGTGGCCTGTAAAGGTACCTTGCATTGCAGCTACAATACTTTAATAGGAATCTGACTATTCTAATAAAAACAATACTTAAATCTATAAGAAAGGTGCACATGCATGCCAAGGCTAGTCCTACAGGCTACAGCTGTCTTACCTTAATCAAATCACTCACTCCCTTTGGGCTTCAGTTAATCCATCTGCAATGGGATCTCTCTCACACTCGGACACTCCTAAGGAAGTCGGATACCGCAACTGAACTCTGGCCTGCTGCTCTTGTGCCCGTGACCAGAACACCTGCTTCGGAGATGCCCAATGACCTTGGCAGCTGACGTTTCTCAGTTCACCTAGCACAGCACGGCAGCCCTGGGAGTTCGTATTTGCTGTTCACATCAGGAAAGCTACTCCAGGAGTGCTCCAGCCTCCACAAACCCAGGAACTGCTTCCACTGTTTTCCCTGCATCTTGGCCCGCACCCTACCCAGAGGTCAGAGCACACAGTATTGGCTTTGCCAGGCCTCTCCATGCAAAGGCTACAATGGTTCTCTCCCCCCTGAAAGCTCAGGCCATCCATGAATTGCTCAGCGGGGCCAGCACAACTACAGGATCTGATGCACTTGCAAAGACTGATGGATGTAATGCGGATTAGCACAGCAAAGCCCCTAATGTACCATGTCATGTTAAAGCTCATTGTCCTCACCTGCAAGGTCCTTTGCAGCTCTACCTGTGTCTCCTGTCATCCTATCCCCGCTGCCCGTTTGGCCACGTCTCTCAGAGGTCTGTGCTTTCTTCCGCACCACGTGTTCTGCACGGAGCATGCCAAACTGATCCAGAACACACTCGCTCTCCTAGAGCCCCACCTTTCTAGAGGCGGTCACGCAACTAATGGCGAGGGCTGAAGATCAGTCGATTTTCATTTAAGAACCCAAACGCCACAATCCTTTCAGATGACTAGGCACCGGCCTGTTATTACCCCATCTAGCCGTGTCATCTTATGACTAGTCCTTTCATCCTCCCACTCATGAGGAATTTACATAAGCAGCAGTTACACGAGTTAATGCAGAAACTGGAATGGCTCAGAGGGTTCATATGGCAGGACATAAGCTGATTCCCAGTTGGAATCAAGGTAGACATTTCCTCCCCTCTGCACCCCAAATTGCCACCATACACAGCACAAACCACCAGGTGCAGTAACAGTAGACACGCCTTTCATCACAACATTAGTAAAGTCCACAGTTGGAGTCAGGGCGCCAGACGAGAGGCACCACTGAGCTGCTGTGGGTGGACAATCCCATTATCTCAGCCTCTCGGTGTGAAAGGAGGGTAAAGGAGGTGCAGGCCCCAGCCTGTCTCCTAGACTGATGCGCTTGTTGCTACCTTTTCTGCTTTAACATTTCACCTGGACTCAGTTTCTCAGACTGGCTTAAAACCGATCCAGTAGCCAAATATGGAGTCATCCCTGCACTGCCCAGGAGGGAGGGCAGAGGCAGACGGACAAAGCACACTGCCGAACAGACAACTCCTGGGACAAAGCCAATCTCTTGGAGGACCTGGCTTGCCCACGCACCACGGCTACCAGAAACCTCTCAGTAATTTCCTGCAAGCCCAGCTGCAGCGCAACCGCTCAGCAGGCTCTTCTGCAACAGAACAATCCAGTCAGCGTCCCGGGTTTCGTTTCAGTCTTTAATGACTGGTTAATGCACTGCTCTAGCCTGGGGAAGTCTTTAGCTCCTCTACACACCGATCTGCTAGCACCCTCCTGGGTGCACAGCTCGCCTGCTGGTCCTCTCTCCAACCGGTCTCCTCTGTAACAACAAACAGCCGCTCTGAACAGCCGTTCTGCCTGCACTGTCTGCATCCTAGCAGAGACACTGCTCTGCATGTGCCTGGGTGTCCCAGGCTCCCGCTCCCCTGGAGTAACTCACAGCCCCTTCTCATTGACCCTGCCTCATGGCTCCTTGCCCCTCTGTCTTCCGGAGAAGCCAGTAAAAGAATGAATGTACCTACTTCCTAGCCTGCCTGGACTGCTGGCTTGGCCCAGAGACTGGATACAAGCTGTGACAGGTCTTCTTGCGCGGGGTGCAACAGTCAAGAGCAGCACGATGCTCAGTTTGAGGGAGGGAGGCTTAAAGCTCCCACCTCTGCATGGCAACCCTCATTTTCCAGACGTCTGGCTGCTGCCATGCCAGGGAATATGTCCCAAAGCAAACGACTCCACGCTGCTGCTCCTCTGACTCCACCGTTCTGTGCGCAGAACGGGCAGACCCCGCAATGCTGAGTTAGTGGAATTGCCTCCCTACCCCCCCGGTCACGGCATGAACTGTGCAGGAGGCAGCTTCTGAGCCTAAGCTCCCTTGGGTGTGGGTCTGGGTCTCCACCACTCCTTGGCGATGATGATAGCACCCCCCACTTGGTAGCATGCTCCAGCCTAATCCTTAGCCATTTTCCCCAGGGCCTGGCTTGCTGCGTGGGCTGCCCAGAGTTTGGCTTGCTGGGAATAGTCGCTTTACTAGAGAATGCTAGTGCTAGCCAAGGTCCAGGGGAAGGTTACATCAGGCCTGTAAGACTCCAGCGTGGCTGGCACTTTAGCAGTCTAGCTACCCCCTGCACAGCACATGGCCCCTGCTTCCGATTTGTTCTGCAGCATTAATGTACTTCAGTTTTCCTCGTCTGTCAGCCCCGCAGTTCTCCACCTGTCAGGAGCCATCCACCACCCTGGCTGTCCATACCTTCTTCCTGTTGTCATCCAGCTCAGCTGCTTTCCGTTTGTCCCCTCGTTTCTCCTCGGCCTTCTTCTGGGGGGACCTACCAACGGCTTTGCTGCCTGTCAACAGGAATGGCCTGTATTACTGCTTTTTGCGGAGACAAGTGTGTTTTGATGCACAGATAGAGAAAAGAGAGTAAGTTTCCTGCTCTAACCACTTGTATCTTGGAGTGCTTTCATTATTTACCAGTTTGCCTCAGTCCTGGGCTGTGGGACGTCAGCCTGGCTTCCACTTCCTTTCAAACCCAGTGAGCCTCAAAGCCATGGCCATTCACTTTGTGCTGTGAATACGACGCCCAAACCGCAGGCACCAACAGCTTTGCACAGTGCGACTGACACTAACCACGAGGTATCTGATGCTACAACACATACATCAATGCGAGCTGAAGGCAAACGAAAGCCCAGCCCCCAAATCCAAACCCTGAGAGGCCCTTAGTGCCCTTCACAGAGCGTATCTTACCTTCTGGCTTCTTGGCTTTTGCAGGTGACCTGGTTGGCGGTGTCTTAGCAATTTTGTGGGGTGTGGAAGACCTAGAATTTCCTTCATTCTCTCCACTGCTGCTGGCTGTGGACCCTTCCTCCTCTGGCGCAACGATACTGAAATCCATCTTCTCTTTGGAGAGCTGGTACAGCTCCTGTGCCCCAAGGAAACAGATATGGTCTGTTAGCCACCACCAAATTCCCAACTTCAGATATGAAATGCCCAGTTATGAGTCACAAGCGATAAACTTAGGGGTCCTCTCTCCAGCATCTTTGCTCTGAAGCCCTTTCCTCACTCTATCCACATCCTCCACCTTCTTCTGAATTCCTTTTCAGAATTCCTATCAGCTGCTCCATGCAGGACGTTACATGAATATAAAGGGCCGTGACTGAATACTGAATGACAATGGTGAGGCGGAGGACAAAGCTGACTGATAGAAATGGCTTCTTGGTTGCCTTTGTCAATCAGTCAAGGAAGTGACAAATACAAGGAGCATTCAGGTTGTGCACACGCTCTTGGCAGATTGCCATTCAGACCTCGCTGTCATAGAATAGGGCCACTCCTCCTTTTCAATACGTTTCCTGATGTCTCCCCCATCCCTTATTGGGAATTGTCAGAGCCTAGGGGTTAAAGGTTATCCCTTTTTCTGAAAAAGGCTTCCTCTCATCATGGCTGTTTGGAAGCTAATGCAATATATTGACACTACAGTATTTCTCAACAGTGCACAATTACTCTAGTTACTCATATCCAAAAGCCTCAGGAAAGACAACTATAAAAACCAGGTTTCATAGCAACTGTAGTCCAACACTATTATTGATCATGTTTATTACGGTAGTGCTTAAGAGCCAACCAAGAACAGGACTCCACTGTGCTACCAACAGAAGTAGGTGGTCGCTGCACCGAAGAACTTACAATCTAAATAACCCAACTGATCCCAGAAGCAGTGCAAAAATGCAGCCTGCCACCACGAACCCCGCTTCCAGGAAATATCTTTGTATGCACCATGCAGTCAGAATTTGCCTCTAACTTTATGAAGGGGTTTCCCTTTGAATTGATATCCCTACTGTGCTGCACCTGTAAATACACTACAAGCCTCACCTTGAGCTTGGGGAGGTTGGTGGCTGTCATCCAGTCTTTGTCATCTCGGATCCGGGTGCAGCGAGGGAAGCGGATGGAGATCCCATCTGCAGTGTGGGCTTCTGCTTTAGAGAACTCAGCACCTGTGATCTCCCACACTGGGGCTTTCTAGACAGAGCATATTGGAGATCCATCAACAAGAAAACCACACATTATTTTCCTTTGTAATCCTTTCATTCATCTACTAAGTGATTGCATCTGAGCCCCACCTCTTTCACTGCAGGACCCCAGGCCAAACTGAGCTAAAGCACGAACGAACACACGCACACCACACCTCTCCCCACCCCCCAATCCTTTGAGCATTGCCATTAGATCTTTCACCAGATGTCTACAGGCAGCCACAACTAGTAACTTTGTTTTTTCAATGATATGACCGGAAGTATCCCAGATTATCTGAAAGTTGACTTACACGCACAATCAGTTTAACAGATATGCCTGACATTGAAGCTCTTGTCTGCAAAATTATGGAATGACAGTAGCAACTTCATATTTAAGGTTGCAATTCAATTTTCACCATTCTTTAGCTCAGCGAAGCACCTTTCTCCCTGACACTTCACAGGAGGTCTCTTGCCAGGACAGATTTGTTGGGAAAAGTGAGTTTGCTTGGCTCAGGTGTTTGAGAAAAAACAGGTTTCCAGAAGTAAATTGAGTCCCTCTAAAGGTTTCTGTCAAACCATCTCTTAACAGTAGCTTGGGCTGGAAACCCCTATTTTAAAAAAAATTAAATCCTAGGTGAGGTCTGATGGACTGGAATATTCTTCCCCAAGAAAGGTTGCAAGTGAGACAGTAAGAACTTGTAGTATCCGTGGTAGGACACTATGTAGCGTAGAAAACCTCTACCTTTACTAAGAGATTAGTGCATTGCTTCATGCCAGCCCTGGAAAACAGGATTTGTCAGTGGAAGCACTTGCCTTTGGGTCTGGAACAATGAAGTCTGGATAATAGTTCTTGTTAATTTTCAGCCAGCTTGGAATTTTACTGGGATCCTAGAAAGCCAAGATCAAACATAGGAAAGAATCATTACAACAATGTGCCTGATAAAATACAAACTTGCTCCAATAGCAAAGAGGTGCTGAAGGGATGTTCGCCTGGTAGATCATCAACGGCTCTCTCCGTCTCTGCACAAGACATCTCTACTGCAAAGAACCCAAGGTTTTCCCTTACACTCCAGTAAGGGAGAACTTACATCCCAGTACTGGGAGGCAATGTATCCCTTACATCTGTACCAAACCCTCTGCTGACACAGGAGACTTGGCTTCCATCTGCATGTTCATCCCACAAACGTTTCCCCAAACTGCTTAATTCAAACAGACTTTAATCTACCCAGATGTGCTAGGTAAGATGAATTCTCAACCTTCTAAAATGCCAGGGAAATGCTTGGTATCTGAAATTCAGAACTTCTATTTCTTTTAGACATTTAAAGTGGCCTGAGATTTAGGTGTCAAAGGCACTGGAGTTTGAAAATTGTGGCCTCAATGTTTGAGAAGCAATAGTCCCATCTAGTGGTTAGTTAGATTAATCACAGAAAGCCAAATTGCCATTTTGAGTTTCTAACGGGAGCAGTTTCATAATGTCCAATAGATTTTTGGCAGGCTTCGCCCTTATTGAAGCCCCCTCCTCACAAGAGCCAGTTCAACCCAGGCAAAGCATTTCCCCTCCATAGCCAGCCTCCTGCTTTCCCCAAACCAAGGGGGAAGGGGTCTTTTTTCAAGCCCTTTACCAAGTAGCACCCCAGCCAGGCATATTAGAGACTCCCCCCTCACCTTGCTGATCTTCACCATGTCCAGCTCCTTCTGCAGGCGAGCCAGGGTGGCGTCGTCATGCCCACCAGAACACTTTGTTACCGTGCACCACATCTGGCTCTTTGGGTCATAGCAGCCCATAAGGAAAATGGACATCATCCCACCTGGAACAGGGAGGACGATGTTTCAGCATTTGAATGGCAGGATGGGCTTACCAGTTCACAGGACCAAGAGCCATCAAGCTGAACAGTGGTTCCCAGCCTCTGGAATTCTTGAGACAGTCAGGCAAACCCCAACCCACAGGGTTTAACAATGAGCATCTGTACATGGGGCCACAGTGCGCCAGCCTGCCAACTCGGATTCAGCTGCGTACCCTACCCACAACGGAGCCTGGGCTGCTAGCTGCGTTACAGGTGACAGTACACACACAGCAAGTGGCAAGCAATAGCTGGGCCAGGCCAATCTTAACCAGGTAAGAGCACAGCAGCCTGGAAACCAACGAGCCAGAAAGCCAGAGAGTTTTCTCCCAGCTAAAGGATGAGCAAGTTATCGACTTTGTTAGTTCAAGGAGACGCACCTTTACTGCCTTGGCCATAGAAAGCTCCTAGAACCACCAGGTCTGCCGTGTCAGCCATGGCGCCTTCATTCAGATAATCCTTTTTCACTTTTAGCCAGTGACGTTTTCCGGGTTCATAGGTACTCTGAATTAGAAAAGGGGCCGTTTAGGTTTCTGTGGCGAAAAGTGGCCCAAGACGTCTACTCGGCCACACTATACTCGAGCACTTCAGTTCACAAGGACAGCTTTAGACTGTGACTGATTGGTTGTGAAAATAGCACCTACTGCAATCCAGCAAGGCATGATATTTCAAAAGCAGGCTAATTATAAGTGATGTGTAGTGTTTTCATCCATTGGACTCAAATCACTTTACAAAAGGAGGTTAAAGTATTATTATCCACTTTTTAAAATGGGGAAACTGAGGCATGGGCAATGTAGTGACATGCCTATCGTCATACAACTGGCCAGGGGTATGACTAGAACCCACGTTTCCTGATTCCCAGTTCAGTGCCTTAGCCACTGGACAACATGCTAAAGGCACATGGCCACAATACAGACCAGTTTATAAAAGATGCTTCAGGGACATCAAACAACATATTTAGATACACAAGAGTCTAGGTGACAGGAAAACAATACACGAGTGGGAAAGGAAGTGAGAACAACAACACTGATTTAGGTAAGAAGCAGAGCCAAACGAAAGTCCACAGTAAGGCAACAGACCCATTCATGGCATTGTACAAAGGTTTTTATCTACTTAAGAGCCGAGTCTGAGGTAAGATCAGATCAAAACAATTTAATATTACATACAGGGCAACCTTATCCTGAGAAATTGTTATGCCTAGCTTCCAGAGAAAGTCTAAGTAAGTAAAGATGACAGACATAAGCAGACTTGCCTTCGTATCTTTCAGCACCAGTCCTTCCAGCCCCTCACGGATGACTCGATTGATCATATCTACCAGATCTGAAGCTTTCTGGAAGGAAAAGGAAACTGCTGTGATAAGATTACCATACTAGATGGGGCTGTGTCCATGGGCATTTCCTGTGTCTATTGTTACAGCAGCAGAAATGCATAAAGAAAACAGAAAGTGATGGGAAAGGAAAGGAACAACCACCCAGTTGCAACAGGTGATTTTCAAAGAGACTAACCCCACTTCTTGCTCGTCTCTATTTTGCACTCTATGAATGCAATGGCTACTGCCACCAAGGTCTTCAAACACAAAGAACTGTCATTGACCTTACAATAAACGTGGTTATTCAAGATGTGTCATGCAAATGGATTCCAATTCTGGCGTGCATGCATTGCACACGTGCCAGATCAGGTTCTTTTGGCCAGCAATGTCCTTTGGGGCTGCACCTAAGTCTTCGAAAGGATGGCGCAGACTCAACATTCCCTCAGTTCCTTCGTCACACAGAATCTAGATGGTATAGGACTCTGTTGTAGCAGAGGAGGACTGGTCAGGGAATCTACATGGGCAATACAGTCACTAAGGTAAGTAACTGTTCTCTCGTCTTTGAGAGATTGTGTCTATGGATTCCATTTCTGGTGACTAGAAAGTAGTAACCGCATTGAGGAGGTAGATATTAGGAGTCCTGTTTAAATAATGACAGCAGGACAGCTCTACCAAAGCAGGCAGCAGACCTGGACGCCTCAGTTAAGGAATAGTGCTGGGTGAAAGCATGGACTGACCTCCATGTAGCAGCTGCTTAGCAAGTTGAGAGAGCTTCTATGGCTAGGCTAAGGAGAGCTCTAGTGGAATGGGTTCAAACCTGAATGAATAGGGTGGATCCTGTCTAGCTATCCCATAGAGGGATTTAATACTAGATACCTATTCAGACAATCTTTGGGTGGCTACTGCCTGACCTTTAACCCCATCTGTGAGCGCTTTAATTAGCCAGGGGAGTTCCTGAAGGATCTTGTTTTGTCAAGGAAGTATGAGAGAGCCCCGACCATATCAAGAGTATGCAGTTTGGCTTCCTCTGGTTTGAGTGGGGTTCAGAGAAGAAAACTGGCAGCTGGGTCAGCTGATTTTAATAGAACCAGAAACAATTTTAGGCAAGAACTTAGGATCACTGACTTTCCGAAGCACCGTCTCAGGTGGCCCAGCCACGAGGGCTTGAATTTCCCTTATCTGCTGAGCTGATGTCATGGCAACTAAAAATGCAGTCTTTAAAAACAGCATACAGAATAGGCTGCTGGAGGCGCAAACACAAGTGCCCTTTAAACCAGGTAACATTACAATGAAGGCCCAGGATGGAGGAGGTTTCTCAGACTGGGAGAATCATGAATAAGGGGAGGGAGGAATATGAAGTGATCCCCAAGCACAAGGATGATGTGCTGATATTGCTGCTAGATGAGCTCTTAGGAAGTAGCTGGATAGCCCTGAATCCTTTAGGGCTATAGCTGGTAGTCCAGAACAGCAGAAATCTGCTCTTCCCTGGAGACAGGTGATGTTGTGCTGCCCAAACAGAAATCTTCCATTCAGCTGCATGGGTCAGTTCAGTGACGTCTTTTCTGCTATGCACTAAGATGTTCTCTACCCCAAGATCACATTGGGCAGAACAAGTAGAGCGGTCAGGGGCTGTGTTGACAGGTTCATTAAATCCAAATACCAGAACCACCAAGCTGGGGTTCGCAGGATCACTACTGCTGAATCCAGTCCGAGTTTCCTCAGGTCGCTGGGTATTAATGGGGTTGGTAGGAAGACATACATGATCCCTGGTGCCCATGAAATGGCACCTGACAGGGTGCCTGGCTTAAGTGCTCCTTGCACAGAATATCTGGCATCTCTTATTCTGGCCTGTAGCAAACAGTGCTAATTCTTGGAAATCCTCTCCTGTGAAAGATGCTCCTCAAGACTGACAGTCCACTCATGGATATCTGAAAGTTGCTCATTAAGCTAATCCATTAGGACATTCAGCAAGCTTGGCAGATGCAGAGCTACTGGTGTGATTTGCTGAGTAAGCACCAGTTTCAGACACTAATGGCACCTTGGAGGAGGTTGGAGGACTGCACTTCACCCTGTACGATACAACACGTTGTCAGTTATTACTTGATTTGTGTGTCTGCACAGCAAAGGTAGAAATGCTGTGTATGGCCCTGCCTGCATTCTAAGACAAGAAGAGAATTTCCTGGGGAAAACCAAGGCCTGGAGTCTGAAGCAAGTCCAGATGAGCTTCCCCTCCGAGTGTGAGGCATCAGAGGCTTGGTAGGAAGAATGAAGCTATATGCACAAATGAAGAGGGCTCTTCAACTAGGTTAACAAAGACAGGACTCCTTGGGGGACAGGGACCTCCATGTCTATGTGGTGTTTGCTGGGAATATTTATTTCAGCCATATGAAGTCTGGAATGCTCTGTGACACAAGTGCAGAAAGCCATGGGACCCAGAGGTCTGAGGCATTCTTACAGAGGTCTCTGAGCGAGTCTGTAGACCATGTCTGCCTGGTCTATGGAGTCCATGGTATTCTCCAACTTTTTCTGCTGGGACTCCCTCTGAAAATATTTCAGGCTATGACGATCCCCTCCCCATGCCATGCTGCCTTTACCAGCAGGCACAGGAGCCGATAGGTTGTGACCCCCCCCCCCAATAACTTCATGATCCCAAGGGGTCACAACCCCCAGTTTGAGAAGCCCTGCCAGAGATCGTGTCTACCATAGATAAGCACGAGGACGAATGGGTACAAACTGGATATTAGGAAATTTAG
>ML675623.1:3463007-3475742 GCA_007922155.1 Mesoclemmys tuberculata | reverse complement strand
GATCATGTTGGTCCCTTCTGACCTATGAGTCTATGTTTCTATGAGTCTATGTTTCAATGTGCTTGGCTGGACAACTTCTCACTCTATTCCAGCAGCAAAACAATTTTACATTGGAGAGATGCATAAGCCATAGCTAACAATCAAAAACTAGACACATGGGAACATACCAGCAGCAAATTGCAGGAGGAGCCATTTCCCCCCTTTCAATTTTGTGTTGCATCCTTAGGTCAGGCAAAGCATGCCATCGGTCAGACAAAGCATCCTTGACAATGAGAAGATTAGGCAAGAGACTGGAGTAGGTAGAAGAGAGGGGCCGAAGCATAAACTCCTGACTGCCACAGGACAGGGGGGAGGTAGGGAATTATGGAGAAACATGGAAAGGGGAGGTAGCAGCAGGAGGGAGGAGGTGGATTTGTATGTAGGACACTAATTCTAAAAGATGGAGAGTGAGGTCAGACATAGGCTTTCAGAACTAGGTACAGCAACCTTGAGCCTCTCCCACCTCCCTCTCCACATGCCACACAGCATGAATCAGTTCTCTCACATGCCATAAAGATTCCTAATGTAAATCCTACCAAATGGGACAAGTGCCCAATGTCATGCACCTGCTTTAACACATGGTGCCTTTGAGTTAAAGCAACCACTGATCATGTGGGGTCAAAATGACAACGCTCAGTTCATGGCAGTTCCTGAGCATTTCCCACAAATTAAAGGATTAGAAAAACCACACATTGTAGGTGACATGTGACAGGGCCAAACCAGATGGCTATGCAAGGGAGCTAGAAGGCATGTATATTAGCCCTAGGCTCAGCAAAGCCTTATTCCCCGGGTGATCCAACTGGGGCTGCTTTAGGGTAATTAGGCCACCTGGGGCCTATCAAGGAGATTGCCCCAACACTTAAAAGCCTCCAGTTCAGGCAGGCAGGCTGTGGAGTACAGAGGGTGGAGTTTACAGTTTGGAAGCCTGCAGCTTGGAGTTGGCAGTCTGCAGCCTGCCATCTGCAGAAGCTTGGGACTTCCACGGTTGCTGCCACAACACCGGAGACAGAGGACCTAGCCGGGGAAGCAGGGAGCAGACCATGGACCGACCCAAGGGAAGGTGGCAGAACTCAGGGGCAGAGCGGGCCCCCGTCTCCTCCCTACTCCTCCGGCTCACCTTCCCCCAGCTGCACCACCGGCCGGGCCGGAAGAGCGCAGGACTCACAAGGGCGGAGTACATCTTCTTCCCCCCCCACCCTGCCACACAGGATAAATATATTGAGCTCCAGTTTAACGAGGGTTAATGGGTGACAGTCTAAATATCAACATAGGGAACAAAAATTTAATAGTGTGCTCGGCAATCTAGCAGAGATGTGTAACATGATCCAATGGCTGGAAGTTGAAGCTAGACAAATTCAGACTGGAAATAAGGCATACATTTATAATGGTGAGAATAATTAACCATTGGAACAATTTACTAAGTATAGGGATGGACACTGCACTTCCATTCACACTGCATCATAAACCTACGTTTACAATTGCTGGACTCCGGTCTCACGCATCCATACTGCACCATGCAGACCTTTTAACTCTGGTGGGCAGCCTGAGCTGTACCGACACTGCAAAATGACAGGGCTTGGACCAGAATCATGGTAGGACTCAGGCTCTGACCCAACCCCCTAGAAGAGTTCTAGGACCAGGGTTTTGAGTGTTTGCTGACTTGTGCCAGACTGATTTGTGTGGGGAAGGAAGCAGGGCTTAGGCTCAAACGTGAGCCAGAGCCCATGTTTACTGTGCAATGTAGACATACCCCAAAAGGTTAACAATGAACTTCACCCACAATGTTAAATGTAGTTTTCAAAGTTCATGGAATATTTGATATCTTTAACAATGTCCTGCAACAGAAACTGGGCTTCCTGGCTCCAGAAACAGCTGGGGAATTCGGTTTGTCAAATAAACCTGCAGAGGAGAAAAGCAGAACAGAAGGCAAGTTACAAGAGGTAGCTTAGGACTGTGCTTACTTTGTGACGGAGGACGGGTTTGAGGCTTCGGCTGAAGTAGCTGAAATGATCTTCATTCTTGTGGACCTGAACTCGCTCCCCATCATATTTGATCTCTGCATACATCCCATTAGGGCACTTCTTCATGGCGTATTCGATAGACTTGCAGGCTTCAGCCTTACAGAAGGCAGGAGAGAAGAATCATATGAAAACTTCACTTTTAGAGGTATTAACTGAAGTTACTTAACTAGTTTCTTGGTATGACAGATTTCATGCTGACAGTGCCCCTTTAAGCAGATCGTGCTGTCAGAGGCTGTCTCCTGACCTCCAAACCAAAGTTCTCTTTTTCTTAATTTAACTCAACCAACCCTATTTAGAACCTTCTGTCTCACCCTACATAACTCCATTTCAATGTTCACCCCTCCCAAATATTTAGAGGCTGTAAGTACCTTCTTTCCTTCTAAGGATCTCTTAGCCAAGATATAAATATTTAGTCCTTTTGTTCAAACAAAGCCATTGGAACCATTATGCCCCAAAACAACTAAAAGGATTTTCTACAAGGCTTTCCAAAGAAAAGCCAGAAGAACCAACAAATTTGGGTTGCAGAGTTTTTAGCTAGTATCAACATCACTACAACAATTATGCAACACACCGATTGCAGGCCTCTCTGCGGAAGAGCAGTTTAAAGCCAAGTATTGTATCAGTGCCTCACACGCCATCTCCCCATCTTGCGTAACTACTTATGTGTCTATTGATCCTTAAAGGTCAGGGTCTCAGAACAGTTTGTAAGAGCATCCTCATCTCTCTAGCCTATGCAGGGTACTGAAGGAAATCCACATTACCAGCATGGGCTGAACAGGGGTCATCAGGGATGCCTGCACACTGAGGGTTCGCTTCAGACCAGGCAACTTCTCTGCCTCCTGCTGGTTCCTCAGCACTCGCTCCACAACATTCTGGAGATTGCGTGAAGCTTTGAATGCCTCATAAGCATTAGGGTCCAAAGCATCCAACCTTTAAACAATTAAGAGGGGAAAATAAAGTCACTTTCTCAAGCCCAGCCTTTCCACAGACAGCTGAGATGGTTGCCCGCTTCCAGTTTTATTTCTCAGACTGTAAATGTGGGACTCACACATGCTTTGCACCAGCATTCATTTTCAGATCATGCTTTATTAGCCTGATGATGCATTTCAGGTCGTTGCCCGTGCACCTAAAATGAAGAGAGGATTCAGTCAGCAGATGTTCATCTGAACTACTCCTTCCCATGATACAGGGGCAAGAATCCACTGCAAATCTCAGCACCAAGGGGTAAACCCAGCAGCGGAGTGAGTGGGACTAAACAAGTGGAAGATGAGGCCTGCTCCCCCTCCGACACTGAGATGTGAGTCCTAGAGAACTTTTAAGTTTACACAGTGTCACTGCAATGGCAGCTACGACACAAAACGTGGGCCCCTCTATACAAAAGGTTTAAAGCCATGCCACCAGTCACGGCAGTGTACTTTCTAGGACTCTGAATGACTGAGGAGATGGAGCACCCACCACTTTGCTTGGAAGGCGATGTGTAGAATCGATCTCACACTGGTTGCATGGGTGTTAGACAAATTATGAGGCAGATGGCACAGCTGCTTTTCAGCTATACCATCATTTTCCAGGTATGCCTGCTGCTTGCTCAAATTTTGAACAGATACAAGCCACATACTCAGCAGGTCACAGTACTGAAATCAGGGTGTCTGACTTCTCAACTATCCCTGCAAATGATCGAAAGCAAATGCTCTAAGGGGATGCCTCAGCTAGTGATCTAAATTTTAGGCTGAGGCTCCCAAACTCTCCAGAACCACAGCTTCAAATCCCAGCAAGGTCAAAATCTTTCCTTCTTCAGCAGCGGACACTATGTTCCATGCAATTTACTGCAAGTAGTGAGAGGGAGGGAGGTTTTAGAGGAAATTGTGTGAAATGTCGAGACATTCAAGATGCTGTGGGATTTAACAGGGATTTGCCCTTCCCTCGCTGTTGCACTATGGATCAGTTAGCTGCTACAGCCATCTCTGAGGTGGAGGGCTAGCCAGTGCTGTTCTATGGCTATAGTTTGCAACGCTGTTTGCAATGATGTAATGTTGCGGTTTGTAAGAGGTCAGGACAAATTTCTTTGCATCAACCTTCTAGACATGGACAGTGTCATCTCAATGGGATCTTGGCCTTTGAACCCAAATAAATAGCAGGGATGAAAATTTTACTGACTTCCAGTAACAACACCTAATTCATTTAAAAGAGGATTCTCAAGTCAATATTTTCCAGTGAGGGGGCAAAAGAGATCAACTCCTATGCAAATTAAAGGAGAGTTACTGAGAAGATTGAGAACATACAGAATGTGAGAAAATGAAAACCCAAGGTCTCAGAGCAAACTCTAAGCAATTCATTCCGTTGGCATTACCTATCAATAGAACAAAAGGATATTTGTAAAAAAGCCAAGAAACAAGCACTTGACATATGGCCATTAGGAAGAGCAAACAAGAAGCTGACGTCACTTAAGAAAGAACTGATGGTGGTAACAGTTCAGTCTCACTGACAGAAAGGCATGTGTCCTCTCTCAGCCTGGTCTGTTAACCATTGACTTCCACACTCTGTAGCATTCCTAGTCATGTCAGTAGAAGCATGTCAGTACAAAGCACAGAGGAAATGAAGTATCAAATACCTGACATTAGAGAGACGAGTGACAACAGGCCTTTGTGGTATGGTAAACATCAGGGATCAAGATAAGTGATTTAAGTGATTTTGGGCATCCACCACGAGATGCTTTCAAGGATCTGATTTTCTGAAATGCTGGGCACCACAGCTCAGGCCTCTTAAAATCATCTCAAATGTTAAACACCCAAAAATTGAGGCACCAAAAATCATTAGCCGCACTGGAATATCTTGGCCCAAGTTTTTATCATTATTCAGTTCTGGAAGGATCAATTCAAAAACCTTATTATGCTCAAAGACTAGAATTTATGAGGTTTTACACTTACAGGCACGCGCACATGCAAAAAAAAAAAAAAAGAAAGATTTATAAAAATAAGACTTTGTCCTTCAAATTTAATCCCAACAGTAGTTCTATTCCTTCACATACTGGAGTTGTAGCAAGATCATTAACTTCATTTTGAAATGTAACAAATTAAATTAAAAAATACTGTAATCAGTCCACAACCTGAAATCTACCGGGTGACTGAGCAGGACAACATGCTCAGGATTTTTAGGGTTTCTTTCCCTTCAGGGGCTGAAAATGGTAGCTTCACTAGCAGATAGCAAATGAATCAGAAGTTTCCGTGGTGACCTTAGTGTTGGTGCAAGATACTATCTTGATAGCCAAGACTGAAATTTTTTTTGTCCACAGCATGAGCAAAAGCAACATGCTCGTCACACTGGTCAGTACTCAAATGAGATTTAACTATGCCACTGAAGGACCCTTTATAGATGCGAGCAGAGAGTTCAGTCTGTATGGCCTTTTCGGTCAGTAATGATTGTGGTAACAGTTTTTCATTTGCACTTAGTCTCAGTGCAGCTCCTGGTGGGTAACGCATTTCACAGAGACTGCTAAAAAGCCAGAGTGCAAGGACTGTCACTACCAGTCTGGGCTGGATTCAAACCAAATTACCTAAATTTATGAGACACAGAGCCGTAGCCCATTAAAAAACCCACCAGAACCACCCATCAATTTGCATTCATGGCCTCAGTGTCAGATTTGTGTGTCTGACCTTACCGGCTAGCAATACTCTGTAGTACACTTTGCTGGTCATCCTCCTTGGAAAGCTTTGAAAGTTGGGTGAGGAACTCATCCACTTCCTGGATGGTAAGCAGACTTTTGGCAGCAGGAGGGCAGGACTTGCTCTGTTCGAAAAAGATGCGCACCGTTTCGGAAACATCTCCCTGTCTCCAAAACAAACAAAAACCAGGGTGTTTATCTCCTCTCTGGTAGCAGATTAAGGCAAAAGGACTGCTGACAATGTCCTGCTGGCACACCTCCCATCACTGCAGCATTTGGGATCTTTAATTTCCAGTGAAGCCAATCATAGAACATTAGGGCTGGAAGGGACTTCAGGTCATCTAGTCCAAACCCCTGCTCAAAGCAGGGCTAATCCCAACCAAATCACCTCAGCCAAAGCTTTGAGAAGCGGCACTTTAAACCTCTAAAGATGGAAATGCCACCACTGCTCAATCTTGCGGAGTTTGTGTTGTGAACTTCTGCTTCCATTGAACTCAGCTAATGCATTCTAAGCCTACAGACACGGACCCATCGTGATTCAGATAATTTTGCTTTTTTTTAAAAAGCATAAAGTCCTTATAAAATAATCAGTTGTCTGGCCTATACCCATTTAAAACAAGAACCCCGGAGGAAGTGCAGTGAAGATTTCACAGTGCCACATGTGACCAATATATTGTTCATAACCTTTGCATTAGTCCTGGATGCTAGGGTTTAACTGTTGAGTATCATACTGCTAGACTGCTTTGTGTTGAAACAACATTACATAAAAGGTGCGGTTTGTGGGAAATGCCATGATAAATTGCCAAGATGAAAGAACCATCAACTCCAGTTCTGGAAGCTTATAACCCTTTTAAGTGAAGGCAAACGTGCACGGTTTCAGTATCAAGGGGCTGAACAGTGAGGGATGAGGTGAACATGCTGACTCAATCTCTTTACTGACCTGCTCCAGATCCTGGACCATTTCCTCCTGGCTGCAATTGAAAATCCTGCTGAACAGCTTGACAATCTGCTTGTCATTCAAGTTGTAAACACTTTTAATGACACCTGGTAATAGCAGCTTAATAGTGAGGTACAGGTCACCATGGAAGCCATCTGGAAAGGAGATTGTGCATCATTAGAAACGATCAGATCTTGATCTCAGCTATAGACACTCGAGTGACATACACATGGGCCCAGCAGAAAAATACTACCCCGCCCCCGCCCCGCCCCCCCAAAAAACCCAACACAACCATGGCACACCATGTGTTCCTCTATATGGTTCTATTCTACATTCAAGGGCACCTCTCAATGGTCCTCCATAATTAATTTTGGTACTGCAAATTTAGCGCCAGCTACAAAAGTTTCCCACAATCCCATCACATGAGCCAGTCTTATTGACTTTATTATCTAGATAATAGGTGATAACATGGCAATCGATACTGCAGGCATAACAGACACAAAAGTGGTATAGCGCACAACTCTGTGAACCAGATCTTACCCATGGATTGGGCTGTCCTTTTTCCCCATCCCTGACAAAGCTTGGTGGCCTTTACTGTTCATTATTTTCAGATGCCCTCCCAACATAGAAAAGTGCCAAACAGGAGTCACACACACACACCTCCTGCAGTTCCTTTTCGCAAGAAATCCTGAATGATCTGTGTTTTCACATTATAGCTGGGCTTCTCAGCAACCATGGCACACAGCTTCCTGAACTCCCGCAGCAAGCAGTCCTTGTGCTTTGGGTCACACTTCTTTGCAGAGAGGCTAGACTTGTGGGAAGAACTTGCAAGGGCTTCATCAGAATCACCTGGTTTAGCTGTACAAAAAGAGACAGCATGTATTTAACTTTTTAAGAATTAGGTTGGGATGATATGGTACGAACTTTGAAGATGAGATCACCACTGTCCGAACAAATGAAAGGCAAGAACAATCCAACAAGCTGGCAAAGCTTCAGATGTGAATAGTGAAGTGCATAGCAATGAGACCTGTAAAGTCAGGATTAAAAATCTGAATGCGCATATTTAACAACAAATTAAGCTACATTAGTAGGTACTTTGCACTCAGAGCCCATGAGAATTTTCTGGAGTTGATGAAAAGTTCTCATGCTGACTGATCCTTTCATTTTATTCCCACTTTATGGCCAATACTCCACTCCAGCACCAGGTTTCCCCAATACTGTCACAGGAAAAAAGGCAACCTTCAGTGGAAGGAAGAAGATTGACAAAGCCACAGTCTCCCTTACAATCCCTTCTCTAACCATTTTTCATTTCTTCCCATTCAACTTCCAGAGCAGTTGCCAAAATGAAGCCTATCCCACCAAAAGCCAATAGGATCTGGACACCTGATGTACAATACAACCAGTTCATCCACATAAATCAGGGGACTTGGAATTGGAATTAACAGCAGATTTTACTGTGCAAGAGATGAACTTGAAGGACAGAATCCAATTTCCAGTTGCATGTGGATAAACTAGGTTCTACTATAATGTCATTAGTCTGAGAACCCAGCAAGCATCCCTTTGTATTATGTCACAGAGACAAGAGGATCAATACCCTAGCAATAACTTAATTAACTGAACCTTCTGAGCAGTAAAGAGGCCTGGGTGTGATGGGTTCAGCAACTAACCAGCAAATGCTCAAGTTATTGCAGAGGTTTTCAGTTAACAGGATACTCCACTTGAGAGGGATTAAGAGATCTGCACAGCTCTATTCTGAAAACCTTGAGAAATGTATTGCTACACTTGCCAACAATGTGGTTTCCCTTCCCTCACCCGAGAGGGATGATGGAATCTCAATTCCTTCAAACTAAATTGGACAAAACTAGAAAATAGCATAGGAGAGAATCCTACAGGGGCAAGAAAGACTGGGTCAGATAATGGGAGTCTTTCCATCTCGAGCTTTGTTAGATTCTGAGCACCACAAAGTAACATACAACAAAACATTTACTGAATTTTCATCTAAAAAAAAAAAAACAAAAACAAGTTTTTTTTCCAGTGTTACCAAGGCAAAGAATGGCTCTGCATGTATCACTATATTGTTTCACAAATCTAAAAAGGATCCAGTTCAGTTATAATAGTGCTTTCATAACATGAGGAGAATTTCTGCAATTTTGAGGGAAAGTGGTTTTACTTTTACTAGTGTCATTAAGCATTTTTTTAAAAATCCCAGATGTGCTCCCTGGTTTAGTTCAGCCTCTCTTTCTGTAGAGAAGGGTGCAATTTCCAAACCTCAATGGCTCTTCAAACCAGGTAGCCAGTGTAAGTCACAAAACAAAAAATGCTCTCCACTTTGATTATAGGTTCCAAAATATTGTAATTGTTTATGCATACAGCTGAGTGCAGAGCTTTCCCACTGAGGCCAACAGGAGTAGGTCCTTGCTTATTACAGATAAATGGAGTCAACATTTGATCTAGATTTATAAATACAGCTCTATTTATAAATATTCTGCTTCCCTTACTCTTTCTGGGCAGAAGATTTGGTAGGTTTGATTCCTTTTGTACACATCACCAAATTAATGCAAACATCAGTTCTTTTATGACTGACAGCTTAGAAGACACTTTTCTTTTGTGTAGACAAAATGTTAGGTTTCATGAGCATTAAATCATCTCTTACTCACTAGGTATAAACTACTGAGGTTTGACTCAAATTGAAACTCCTCTGTTAATATTATAAGAGGATGTAAATTACTAAATGGTTAACTGGTAAGTATTAATCTTACTGTTAAGATTAATCCTTATCTGTTAACCAGGGGCATGTGTGGCGGAAGGGGGGGGGTTGTTAACCAGGGGCACGAGCTCTCCATCTTCATGGTGACGGCATGGGGCCATGGTAGGTGCAACCACACTGCTGCTTCTTTCCAGGAAGGCCGAGGCCCTGGTACAAGCGCTGCGGACTGCCCTGCTGCAGAACACCGGGGATCATGGTTAGGAGATGGGATCCCCCGCAGAGCTGGGCTGGGGGCACTACCTGGGGGTGGAGGGTGCGGGGGACAAAAAGTTATATTGGTTAACGGTTTTAACACAGTCAACCAATATAATTTTAAGAGTTTTAACAGGTACTTTTTCACGATGACATTTACATCCCTAAATGAAGGTTCCCCTAGCATCAGCATAACTCCCACCTGTGAATCCAGAGAATTTCTTTGGTGATGGACTGGGGGTAACTGGTAGCTCCTTCTTGGGAGTGGTTAGCTGTCCACTGGGGGAGAGTTTTGCCTGGACTGTTGCCTTTTTCTTAGGTGTGCTCACAGCTTTGGAAGTGGCCTCTATGGAACAGAGAGAGATAAAGCATTGGTGTCAGTGATCAAAGGCGACCCATATACCCAAAGCAAAAAAAAAAAAAAAAAAAACCCATCAGGTGAGTAACTTACAATACTTTGCCATCAGCAACTTTTGTCAGAGCTTACAAACAATAACCCACATAACACCCAATGGGAGGGGGTAGGTAAACATTTTACAAATGAGAAAACTAAGGGGGATTAAGTGATGTGCGAAACCTCCTACAGCAAGGTAGAGCTAGCTAGGAATGGTAGCCAAGATTTGAGGCTCCCAGTGTCTTGCTCTCACCACTGAGAACAGTGCTCCTCTCTTCCAGCCTTTTAGTGCTTGAATTCTGAAAGCATGTCTTCACTGCAGAGTTAACTCTGGCACTTGTTCAGATGTTGCTTCTAAACCACTCCCCCGTCCACAAATAAAACCCGCTCACATGAGTTTAGGGAGGCTTTAAAGCTGGGTTAGCTGGCCCAGCTGGGTGGATAGGCTAGAGCTTAGGTGCCACTGTCACTTGGGCTGGTAATCCACCCATTTCAGTGAGAACGCAGGCTAGGCTCCGGGAGGCAGGGATCCTCTTTTTGTTCTATGATTTGATAGTGCCGAACACAGAGTTTCTGGTCCATGAACATGGGCTCCCAGGAGCTATGGTGACACAAATAATAAGTCACCAGTGCAGGTAGTCCTCCAATGCCTTCCCACAGTTCCTCTCACCTGCCCCCAACGAGAGATAAGTTCTCTCAACACACTGGGAAAGAATCGGAGTGGCTCAGCTTACTGAAGTTCAAAGAACCAGGGCTTATGCCCCCAGAAGTCCTAGTGATATGCAACTGGAGGTGCAGCACCAGTGCGGACACAGTAACTCAAGTATGGCTTTGCAATGTGGCTGCTTGCACGCAAACTAAGCTAACCCAGGTGATCACACAAGTTAACTCTGCCATGAAGGCATACCTCAAGTATCATCAACCAGGGAGGAGGGATCCACTGCAAGACTCGCTCTCAACCTCTTTGGAAAAAATTAAGTTTGGATTCTTAGGTGGTTTCTAAGGTAGCCAGAGTCTAACAACTGCAGAAGAAATGCGTTCATTTCTGATTAAACAGCTAAATTATATGACTGACATCAAAAAGTGAAAAGCTTTCATGAAAATGACTTAAAGATGAGAAATTTGTGAAGGAAGTCCTCCGTACTGAGTGGAAACAGAAAATAAAGCACAACTCCGTAGAATAACTGATGTTGTAGAAAACAAAAGCATAGAAGCAGTCCTGATGTTTTAAAAAACAAATGCAAATACCTTCCTATCAACTTCAGTGCAAACAGGCCATTTTTAAAACAAATTAAGTGGATCATGAAGTCAGTGGCAATTAGGGGACAGCAACTGTAAAAAGGCTTGTGGATTTACAGCCTACACCACTAACTTGCAATCTTTCTTGAGCAAGTGGATTAATTTAACTGAAGAATTTAGCTATATTTGCTAGTGTCCGACACCTCCCAGTCAGTTGTACATGATGGAATGTGGGCTTCTCCAAATCCACTGCATGATGTCATACCTCCCAATCTCCAGGATGGGCTACAGGACCACTGAATGGAAAGTAGCCAGTATCAGACACTCATTATGATGCAGAGGAAAAGCCAAGGAATTGCAATTCCACGTTCCAGTACATATACTATTGGGTTGGAATCACTGATGTTGCCTAACATTATAGGCTATTAAAATCACAAGAAAATGGCAAAGGTTCTCCCTCTAGCAGCTCACCTGAGATGTGCTGGTTTATCATCTCCTTCTCTGCATCCTGAAGCTCTTCCCAGCCCTCCAAGTCGGTGATATCCTCGATCTTCTTTGTTGTGGCCCGAGCCCTCTCTAGCTTCTCAAAAACGCACTTCACATGGTACCACTCCTTCATGTCCCCACCTGACTCCGTGAAGGGGTTGGGCACCACCTTCCCGATGCGCACCATCCCCTTCAAGATCTTCTCCTTACATTTCTTGCAGCCAGCCGTGCCGCGTTTGGCGTAGTCCACGCAATACCTCTGCTCCGCCATCTCACCGGGCCCGGCGCAGAGCCCGCGACGCCAAGCCCGCGACGCCGAAGGAAGAGCGAAGCCGGCGGCACAAGCGCCCCGAGGTCTGCTGGCCGGAGGGAAAGACTCGCTTCTTACCCGCCACCGACACCCTGCGAACGCGACGGCCACCGGGAAACCGAGGCGGCGAGCTTCAATTCTCAGCGGGGAAGCCCGTCTCTGGGGCAAGCGAAGGCCTTTTAGCGTCCGGGTGGTCTGTAAGGAGAAGACCTTGAGGACAGCAGCCATGCGGCTCCCTCGGCGCCAGGCTAAGTCACAGACAGAGGGGGAACAAAACGAGGCGCCTTCCTAAGTCAGTGGGCTCAGCGTGGAGGTTTTCCGCTGGGCATGCAGCCAGCCCTGGGCCGCCACCCCCTCAGCCAGCCCCTGCTGCCCGCCGGGCTGCCCTGAGCCCAGGCCTGGCCGGGCAAGCCGCCGGGCAGAGCCAGGCCATGGCCTGCGGGGTCCAGCCCCGCTCCCGCGTGGGGTGGGGGAGGGGAAAGGCCTGGCCCGGGCTGCCACCCCCATGGGCCTGCGTGTGGGGGAGGGGCCCGTGCCACGCGCTCGCGGCTGCCCTGAGGAGGAGGCGGGGCCCGGCTCGAGACGCCGGGGGGCGCCCCACGGGCCGGCCCGGTCCAGCGGGGGCTGGAGGCGCCCCTCACCGCAGCCAGGCTCGCGCCGCGGGGCGGGGGGAGGGGCCGAGCCCGCCCCCC